>SJYT01012464.1:0-40542 GCA_006410635.1 Cephalophus harveyi
CACCTCATGCGAAGAGTTGACTCATTGGAAAAGACTCTGATGCTGGGAGGGATTGGGGGCAGGAGGAGAAGGGGACGACCGAGGATGAGATGGCTGGATGGCATCACGGACTCGATGGACGTGAGTCTGAGTGAACTCTGGGAGTTGGTGATGGACAGGGAGGCCTGGCGTGCTGCGATTCATGGGGTCGCAAAGAGTCGGACATGATTGAGCGACTGAACTGAACTGATAGGTACTGGCGGTTGGGACTTCAACAAAGTTTTTAAAGGGGAAGAAAGTCAACCCACAACACATACTAACAATTCCAATGGTAGCCCTGAGCCCTAATGCCACTAGATCTTCAAGTTGATGCTTACCTTGCAGATTTCTCAGACATGAGACAAGCACCAACCTCAGTGTCCCTTAAGCTCTCTGAATGACTTCTTTAGAGCTTCTGTTATTGCACTGAGGTGAGAGTCAAACACCCCCTTCCCATCCAACATCCACTTCCTTTTAATTCCCACATAGATGGTTCATCATGGATCATGAGAAGAGATAGCAGTCATTGTATTATGACCTCAGTCAAAGCTGAAGCCAAAATAGCTCAATATTTACATATACAATTATGGGAGTAGTTTAACAATATTTCTGTTAAAGCAGATACATACCAAGTACATGCACATATGCCATCAGAAATTTTATTCTCAAAGGTTTAAATAAAATCCTACCTCTTCCAGGAGAAGGCAATGGCAACCCACTCCAGTACTCTTGCCTGGAAAATCCCATGGATGGAGGAGCCTGGTAGGCTGCAGTCCATGGGGTCACGAAGTCGGACACGACTGAGTGACTTCACTTTCACTTTTTACTTTCATGCATTGGAGAAGGAAATGGCAACCCACTCCAGTTTTCTTGCCTGGAGAATCCCAGGGACGGGGGAGCCTGGTGGGCTGCCGTCTGTGGGGTCGCACAGAGTCGGACACGACTGAAGTGACTTAGCAGCTACCTCTTCCAAAATAAAAGTTTTTGCCTTCTTCTTGCCTCCTTAATGGGTGAAGCTAGATGATCTTTATGAAAAAGGTTCGTGGTGTTGTTGTTCAGTCACTAAGTCATGTCTGACTCTTTGTGATCCCATGGACTACAGCATACCAGGCTTCCCTGTCCTTCACTATCTCCTGAAGTTTGTTCAAATTTGTGTCCATTGAGTCAGTGACACTATCTAAACATCTCATACTCTGCTGTTCTCTTCTCCTTTTGCCTTCAACCTTTCCTAGCATCAGAGTTTTTGTGTATCTATAGGTAATAAATCCAAAAGTACAATAACTAAAATCAATCCTGAATAAGACTGAAATTAGCTGTACTCTAAAAAGATATCCCTCCAAAATATTTTTGTTAAATAAATAATAAAATTGGTACTTTGACATCTTTCACCTAATTGGCTTGTAGGTGAAATTCAGATGAGAATTAAAATGGCTGAAAATAAGCATGAAAAAGCAAAAGTGAAAGAAGAAACTTAAAAGATGGGAATAATCGAGAAACTGAGTAACCGTTTTAAGAGTTATTGAATACATTTAAAATGATGAAAGGTAAAGTAAAAAGTGGTTTTATTTCACATGAGTCAAGAAGAAGCTAACTTTTGTAGAATCTATTATGAGAAAATGATTAGCTGCACATATAAAAATATTATATGACTGCATTTGTAATCATTCTTGAAAGATGGAATGTACATGATCACATACTTATAACATGCATGGCCACCCATTGCATAGCTCATGGCCCCATTGATCACAATTTTACTTACTAAGTACCAAGAACTATATAAATTCTTCTTGCGAGAGGATAATGATAGTTAATTCTTCTTTTCTAAGTTTCATCAAACAACATCTTTTTTTTCTACCAATATACATTGATACATCCATTTGAGCTTTTAATCTAATTATGTATGTCCAAACTACATCATTGTGTCAAAAAAGCTGCTTTGTGCTATAACAATTTTAATCATGTATAATAACACCTCTCCCTCCTCTGACTGCCTGCATTTACACACAATTTAAACTGCTTCCCTAATATATGCTTTATTCAATTATATCAAATTACACTATTCTCTGTGTAGTATTTTTTGTAAGTCAAGTCAGCATCAGTGACTTCCTATGACATGTAAGTGGTTAGAATTACAACATCTTCTTAGGAAAACCCAGCTATGACGTTCTCTCACTTCTTCATTTCACCACCCCAACCTCTAGCTCTTTGAGACCCTCTATTCTCCCACAGAATGATTCCAACAGATCTATTTAGTTCCCATTTTATGAATGAAAGTCATCAAACTGATCTCAGCTCCAGCTCATTATCCAAACTTTTGAATAAATGCTGAAAACACATGCTGTTTGAGCAACAGATACTCCAAGCAAACTGGGGTTCACTTATATCAAACTTAATGGAGAACCTTAGAAAATGTGGGAGGCAGAAACAACAGTTTTTCACTCCTTTCTGTTACATTCCACACAATTGTACTCATCTCACATGCTAGTAAAGCAATGCTCAAAATTCTCCAAGCCAGGCTTTAATAATACGTGAACCGTGAACTTCCAGATGTTCAAGCTGGTTTTAGAAAAGGCAGAGGAACCAGAGATCAAATGGCCAACATCAAATGGATTATCAAAAAAGCAAGCAAGTTTCAGAAACACATCTATTTCTGCTTTATTGACTATGCCAAAGCCTTTGACTGTGTGGATCACCACAAACTGGAAAATTCTGAAAGAGATAGGAATATCAGACCACCTGACCTGCCTCTTGAGAAATCTGTATGCAGGTCAGGAAGCAACAGTTAGAACTGGACATGGAACAACAGACTGGTTCCAAATAGGGAAATGAGTACGTCAAGGCTGTATATTGTCACCCTGCTTATTTAACTTCTATGCAGAGTACATCATGAGAAACGCTGGGCTGGATGGAGCACAAGCTGGAATCAAGATTGCCAGGAGAAATATCAATAACCTCAGATATGCAGATGACACCACCCTTATGGAAGAAAGGGAAGAACAACTAAAGAGGCTCGTGATGAAAGTGAAAGAGGAGAGTGAAAAAGCTGGCTTAAAGCTCAACATTCAGAAAACGAAGATCATGGCATCTGGTCCCATCACTTCATGGCAAATAGATAGGGAAGCAATGGGAAACAGCGGCAGACTATTTTTTTTGAGGTCCAAAATCACTGCAGATAGTGACTGCCACCATGAAATTAAAAGATGCTTACCCTTTGGAAGAAAAGTTTTGACCATTCTAGACAGCTTATTAAAAAGCAGGGGCATTACTTTGCCAACAAAGGTCCATCTAGTCAAGGCTATGGTTTTTCCAGTGGTCATGTATGGATGTGAGAGTTGGACTGTGAAGAAGGCTGAGCGCCGAAGAATTGATGCTTTTGAACTGTGGTGTTGGAGAAGACTCTTGAGAGTCCCTTGGACTGCAAGGAGATCCAACCAATCTATCCTAAAGAAAATCAGTTCTGAACATTCATTGGAAGGACTGATCTTGAAGCTGAAACTCCAATACTTTGGCCACCTGATGTGAAGAACTGACACACTGGATAAGACCTTGATGCTGGAAAAGGTTGAAGGTGAGAGGAGAAGGGGATGACAGAGGATGAGTTGATTGGATGGCATCCCCGACTCAATGGTCATGAGTCTGAGTAAACTCCAGGAGTTGGTGATGTACAGGGAGGCCTGGTGTACTACCCATGGGGTCTCAGAGAGTCAGACACAACTGAGAAACTGAACTGAACCATCATTTTCTCCTTCTTCTTGCCTGCCCTCGTCTGCCAGCAAAATGCTTTTTATTCTCCAGTTCTCTAGCACTAATATGATGGTCAATGTGAAAATGGCCTAAATTCATTTACAAGAAGGCATTATATGTCTAATAACTTATACCTTAGGAATAATTATATTTCCAAATACAAAGGGAAGAAACTCTTTAAAACCTGGGACCAGTACAAAAATAAATGAGCTACAGAACTGGAAGAAACATGAATCTTTCCTCAGATCTCATTTTATTCAACAGATTTTTTGAGGGCCAATATATATTTTCATGATGATAACATCCTTTATATTACCCCAATCTATTCTATCCCAGTATTAGTTAACATTTGTCTATTTCTCTCTGGGGAAGGCAATGGCACCCCACCCCAGTACTCTTGCCTGGAAAATCCCATGGACGGAGGAGCCTGGTGGGCTGCAGTCCATGGGGTCGCTGAGAGTCGGACACGACTGAGCGACTTCACTTTCACTTCACTTATTTCTCTCTGACCTGCGAACTTCTTTCAGGCCAGAATAATAACTTATTTAGTATTGACATGATAAATGTCTGAGAATTCAGTTCTATCCAGTTCCTCACTTTATAGTTAAGGGAAAGAATATACTGGAATGTTAGGGGACTTCCCCAATATCATACATATGGTCACTGGAAAACAAGTGAAAACCACTAGCATTTTAGGCATTGGTATAGAAAAATACCAATGATGCAAAGCTAGAATAACCTGGGAGGAAGATGGCAGAGGATGTGAACATTGTACAGAAAATGGCTGGAGTATTAGGGGATTTTGGACCTTGAGTATAAAGGATTTCAGGGGGCCTATAAATTCTATTTTTCAAACTCTTGAAGGTATTTAATAAGACAAATGAATATACTTTTGTGTCTATCTTCAGAAACAATAATAAGACCAAGGTTTGGGGAAGTGAAAGGAAATCAAATAACTATCAGTTTAGTTATAACTGATTTATTGAATCAGCTGGACTCAGTAGGATGCAAATAGAAAGAAAGCAGGAAGGGAAGGAAGGAAGGGTGAAAAGGAGGGAAGAAGAAAGCAGTCAATCTGCCCATTCAAACATGCTCAGAGGATTCCTCTCTCCCCAGCACCAGTGGCATCTAGGGCCAGTCTCCTAGCCCCATCTAGTCACAAGAACAGTCTCATCTCAATAATTTTAAAAGTTTCATCCAATAATGTAAAAATTCTGAACCTCATCCTCTTGGAAGCTCTCTCTTCCCTCCCTTCCCCGAATCTGGGCTGGGAATCAGAAATGCATGAATGACTGACCACCCCCCTCTTCCCAGTTTGCTCTCTTCCCTTCATTCATTTGATGGCTCCAGGATCAGATGCAGAGAGTGAACAAAGTTGTGTGAGGTTTCTGGAGTTACTGTGATCGATTGTCTCATTGGTGTTTGTGTAGACTTCTCATAGCTCTTCCACTGAGGATCCTCGTCTGCAGTTCACTCACCCTGAGCAAGGCTGTTTTTCCAACTGGCAGATACAGGATGCCTGGGGTTGGTACACGGGGATGATCCAGAGAGAGGATATGGGGTGGGTTGTGGGAGGGGGATTCAGGATTGGGAGCTCATATACACCCGTGGTGGATTCATGTCAATGTATGGCAAAACCAATACGGTATTGTAAAGTAAAATAAAGTAAAAAAAAAAAAAAAAGACTAATCTGGACCTCTGGTGGTCACCTCTGCTGAGGTCTTCTTGCCCCTTTAGTCAGTCCTTGTGGGTAGCATACCTTTCAAACTGACCTAAGTCAGTTCCCTTCAAGCCTACATGTTGGTGTGGACACAGCTGGAGCAAATATAGCTCATTCCCAAAGATTCACTTCCGTCTGTCACCAGGAAGGGGCAGGTCCAGTCACAGCCTCTCACTGTTAGACTGAAATCTAGCAGGACCCTATGGGACCTTCTCGGAACAGACCCCTCCCCTCCATATCCTCTGCCTGCCTCCTGTTTGTAGAAAAGCTGCAGTTGCTCAGGCCTCCCTTGAGTCACAAAAGCCTGGCTCAAGAATTAATGACTGAAAGGATGTGAACATGTAGTGATAAATGAAGCAGTTGGGCAAGGAGAATAGGTAACAATTTACACAGTACATTATCCATATGGCAGTCACAGACTCTTTAGCTTGTCACTGAAATAAACAGATAGCAGTACCTAATGCACACTTCCTGAATTGATTTACAGACACTAAAAATCCCCATGGATGGAAAAACTTAACTACCTGATCACCAAGAGACCTACTGGAGCCTGAGGATTGGTAATGTTAATCTCTGTGACACCACACTGTAACGTCACCATCAACCAATCAGCATTGTGCATGAACTGATCACATACCCTGGGATGCCCCTCCTTCACCTAGCCTTTAAAAATGCTTTGCTCAAGTCAACTGGGGAGTTCAGGCCTTTCGAGCACCAGTGGTTCAGGACTCCATGCTTGGTGCCCTGCAGTAAACACTGCACTCTTCTTCACCACAACCCAGTGTCAGTAGATTGGTATTACTGGAAGAGGTAAACCTGGTTCAGTAACAAGACTGGTTACAAACAACTTGAGTAACATGTCTTTAAACATCAAGAGCTTGACCAACACACGTCAACTAGGAAAACCTCTTTGCTCATTAAAACCTGATCCCTCCCCTAAAGCCTTCTCACTTAGAGTGAGGAGGAAAATTCTTAATTCTTCTTGCCCCATTCCAGCAACACATAGAAGGTATTGCCAAAGAAATATCTTCCCTAAAGCCTTTTTAACCTCCATCTTTCATTTAGGCCTGTAGATGGGTATAACAGTCCACACAGGCAGACCCAGGTTAGGATCTAGCTCCTTTGCTAGACCCTACAAGTCTAACTCCTTGATTGAGAACGTTTTCTAAATCATTCATTGGACTTCCCAGGTGGCGCTGGTGGTAAAGAACCCACCTGCTGATGCAGGAGACATAGAGATGCATGTTCAAGCCCTGGGTCAGGAAGATTCCTTGGAGGAGGGCATGGCAACCCACTCCAGTACTCCTGCCTGGAGAACACTATGGACAGAGGAGCCTGGTGGACTACAGCCCACAGGGTCACAAAGAGTCAACATGACTGAAGTGACTTAGCATGTTCTCCAATTTGGGCCTTTGGAGAAAAGACCACTGAATATCCTGTTGCTTACATAAATTTTTTTTAATAATTAGAATCGTACAGAAAATGTAATTGTCAGCCTTGTGAATATCAAAGGGGTTCAAACAAAGGCTAGATCTCAGTTTGAGACAGTCAGAGCATAGCAAAGTTTATAGCTCAGATTGGGAAGTCAATCATTTCAAAGGTACTTTTTAGCTCTTAAGACTTAATGGTCTTAAGACCATTGCTTCTGTAGAGAATGTGTAGAGATGTTTCCCTAGTTCTCAAGGACAGAGGAAAGAACTTCAACAGAAAACTAGAATATGATGCAAATCAATAAACATCTCCACATATCCTACTTGGCTATCATTTATTTGATCTCTTCTCATTTTGTTTGAATTGGCATGTCATGATAGAACCAAGCTTGTTATTTCAACCTTAACATAAGATCCCTAGAGGGATAAAAGGAGAGTTCTGGGTTCAGATACACCGGGGATTCAGATAATCAAAAGAAATTTAAAAATAAAACAGCAACAACATAGGAATAGTTATGTGGAGACAGTCAACATCACTCTATTTAAAAATGATTGCTAATAATTACAATAATAACAATTAACATAATTTTGTTCTTCTTTACTTCAGGTCCCTTCATTTTAATTGCACTTTGGCATTTTAGTGCCTAGGTCAGATATTATCTGGCCCAGTTAGGGTCCTCCTTACCTCTTACAAAGTTGTTTTGGTTTAATTTTTGTTCAGTAACAGAAAGAAATATTTAAACTCTAGGGTAGCTTTTTTCTAATCCTCTTACTCTGGAGTTCATCAACAAACACACTTTTGTTTTGTTTTGCTGTTTCTGAAAAAGCCCGGATGTAGGATTCATACTTTTCTAAGTGGTCTTAAGGAATTCAGATACACACACACACACAAACATATAAGCAACGCAGATCTAATATTTTCATAAGTAAGATGGGTGAAAAGGTTAACATTTCATACTCCATAACAAACAACTTGAATGCCTAAGTTTGTTTTGCCTCTACTATCTCCTTCAGCTAAACCTCCACGGAAGTTTGTTTTTTTTTCTTCTTTTGACCTCTCCCTTCCCTTCTGCAGTATCAGACTCTGCACTCTTTCTCCTCTCCCCCAGATTTCCCTGAGAAACTTCCAATTCTTCTCTTTTTTATATGCAGAGTAAATCCTCTCTACCTTAGCACCTACTGTACATTTTGTGCATGTGAACACATCCAGGAGATGCTGAACCAACAAAACTTCCTTATGACAGGTTCTGCCTTGCTGCAAACACAATGTAACTCCCACCTTTGATTACCAGAACATGCTCCTGTGGCTTGCCCTCTGTCTTCCCTAGAGGTTCATCCAGACATTCTAGCAAAGGAGAATCCCTATGTTTTAATATGACAGCTGAGTGAAAGAATGCACATTTTCTCCTGAATTGCTTCTCTGTCCTGTCAACTAAAGCTTATTGAAAAATTTCTGGTAGTCACAGCAGAAAATTCAATCAGATGACATGAATATGTGACAAAGCAGGCTCTTAGTTGTGGAAAGTGAAAAAGATAGTGTCACTGCTGTCCTGAGCCCCGGGCCTTGAAAGGTCATCAGTCCCCACACCCCAAAGTCTTTGCCAATGGCACATGCTTCCTTTCCAGGACCCATATTTCTCATGGCCCTGGGGATTACATTCCACAAGATGAGTTTTATTTCCAATCATGCATCTACAAACTTGTTTAGATGAAAAGAATGACAACATGATCCAGATAATTATACCATGAATTTATAGGGCACTTTTCTCAGGAACTCAGAATTCTTCTCAAAGACCTGACTCCTCATCATTTCCCTTCCCTAAATATCATAATCTGAAAAGTAATGATGAGACTCATCAATGCAGAATATTTCAAGAGTTTAAGTACATCTTTAATAGTTAACCCTAAATAGAGAGAACTAGCATATTCCAGGAGTGATGAAATAGGAAGCTGGCAGCCAGTTATGGTGCCTGCAGTGGTTTTAAAGGAGATTACCTTCTGCTTGAGTAAGGTATTAAGACACGCATCAGGGATCACTAGGGAAGGTGTCCAACAAGTGTCAGCCCCAAATAATTACAGACCACAGTTTCTTTTAAGACATGCTCCCTACTTTCTGCATGATGGTAACTGCCTCATACCACCTGCTCTATCACACTGCCAGCCGGGAGTGTAAGGGACAAGACTGGCTCACCTGAGGTTAATGATTACCCTGTGGCTTCTCTGACAGTTTACACGTTCTAAAGTTTTCCTGCTGGATTATCACCTGGCAACTTCCAGAGAAATGCACAACATGTCCAAATTACTGGCAGACTCCCCCACTGACGTGTGTGTATGTGTGCAAGTAAGTAGTACTTTAGAACTAAGTTGCAAAAAGAAGACCCAAAGGTAAAGAAATGAGTCAAAATCATCTCTCCCAAGATATACTGGTGAACCAGAGAAGGGATTTCCTGAGGTGAGCACAACTATGTTCATAAGGGCTACCTGCATAGACAGATATTCTGCCTAATTGCTTTGAATTGATGTTTCGCAATGTGCAAATAGGTATGAACACACACAAAAACACATAGCAAGAACTTTCATCTACATTCCTTAAATACCACTTTGACTGGGAAAGCTTAGGTCTTAACGTGGTTAGAAGACCATAATTTGGGCCCAGCAAGGCTGCTTTTTATGTTGAGAAAATGAAAGCCTTTTGAAGATTAATAGGACTGTGGGTCTCCATTCATTTTGCAAGGGCACAGGCATACTGATTCCTGCACTACTGCAATTTAAAGAGAGCAAGTATCAGCCTCACCTAAGAGAAATGAATCACTAAGCGATCTTCCCTAGATTTCCCCCATTCCCTCAGTCTATTCCAGCTGCCCTCTCCCCTCAAGCCCTGTTTGCTGGCTCAACTTCCACCTCCCTCCAGGTACTTCTGAGAAAATTTCACTCACACTAGACATCTCAGTAAATATAAAAATGCATGAAGGGGTCAGACACCTTGCCCAACAAATTAGCAAGTTTGGTTCAGCACATTCGAATTTCCTGAAATCATATTTGGAGTGTTCTGGGAAGTTTTCTTCCTTAAGCCAGGGAAGTGAAGTTGCTCAGCCGTGTGCAACTCTGTGCAATCTCATGGACTGTAGCTTGCCAGGCTTCTCTGTCCATGGAATTTTTCCAGGCAAGAGTACTAGAGTGGGTAGCCTATCCCTTCTGCCAGGGAACTTCCCGACTTGGGGATTGAACCTGGGTCTCCCACATAGTAGGCAGACGCTTTACCCCCGGAGCCACCAGGGAAGCCCTCCTTAAGCAAAGGTGATGCCAAAAAAAACGATGTGTTTCCCCAAAATGCATTCATCCCATGGTTCAGATCCATCCACAGGAAAACACAACTGCCCTGCTGCCGTCCCCCGCCTAGGTCTCTAATGAGGCTCTGCTAATCTTCAGGTCCTATAAGTGGCTCATTTTTTTACTACCTCTTGGGCTTGCAGCTGTATGGCTTTTGGTTTGGGATTATTTTTAAAAAGCCATGTCTAAAGGCAATGTATCTAATCAGAGAGTTATACCCTGACTTCCTCTTTTATCATTTTCCAGTCAGACTTGGGCTACAGGTGAAATCCTGCAGTTTCTTTGTTTAACATTAAAAATAATTTCATTTTCCTGCCAGAAGCTGGTCTTACTGATCATGTTGCTGCTTAGAAGGCTGGAGAATCAAGGCTTTCGCCTCACTTTTAGTAGTGAAAGATGGCAGATAATCCTAATTAAGAAAGAAACACAGGTGGGGAGAAAGACTGCGATACAGAACGAGAAGAATAACAACTCTACTGTAGGAGCTATTTTCATAATCCAAAAGAGAAAGGGAAATTGTCAAGGCAGCAGGAATTGCTTTCAAGAGCTGGCTCCACTCTAAGACTAAAGCAGAGATGCGGCTAATTTACTCAGATCCACTTCCTTCTTCAGCTCAACTGAGGATTTCCATTTAATGTAGTACTGCCAAACCTCCAGTTCAGTAGAGAATGCCACAGCTTCTAAAGGGAAAAATGATTTGTATCCTAGAAGCAAAAATGATATATTTTACTATGGCATTAAGTAAATTTGCATTCAGGAGATCTGAAGATATTTTTTTCCCTAGCCATTATTTCAAATCATCAGTTAAAAATACTCAGTTTGAGGACTCAGAGGTGAAGTAAGAATGTCAATGCCTGCGGTACTGTGACCTGATGCAGTTGACGGCCAGCCTCCTGACTTCCCTAAAGTCGTTGCTAAACCATTGAGCACTTATTCATTACAGCCCAGGGAAGTGGCAATGACCACTATTGAGGGCAGTATATCATAAATGCTGAATCTGAACACAACACAAAAAACCTTCCAGGAATGGCAACATATCAGTAGCTTTTGGATACATGGCTCCCATAACAGAAAATAGACGTCCTATATACACACAATAAAGAATAGGAAGTAAAATTATTTCCAGATAGAAAAAGCATGGGCTTTAGAGTCAGACAAACCTAACTCCATGTAAACACATAGAAATAATACTGCCGACTGGACACTTCATACTGTTCACAATTGGAATAGTTTCTAACTGGTATCACCAACTTTATTTTTTTGGGCTCCAAAATCACTCCAGATGGTGACGGCAGCTGTGAAATTAAAAGACGCTTACTCCTTGGAAGAAAAGTTATGACCAACCTAGATAGCATATTCAAAAGCAGAGACATTACTTTGCCGACTAAGGTCCATCTAGTCAAGGCTATGGTTTTTCCAATAGTCATGTATGGGTGTGAGAGTTGGACTGTGAAGAAGGCTGAGTGCCCAAGAATTGATGCTTTTGAAGTGTGGTATTGGAGAAGACTCTTGAGAGTCCCTTGGACTGCAAGGAGATCCAACCAGTCCATTCTGAAGGAGATTAGTCCTGGGATTTCTTTGGAAGGAATGATGCTAAAGCTGAAACTCCAGTACTTTGGCCACCTCATGAGAAGAGTTGACTCATTGGAAAAGACTGTGATGCTGGGAGGGATTGGGGGCAGGAGGAGAAGGGGACGACAGAGGATGAGATGGCTGGATGGCATCACAGACTCGATGGACATGAGTCTGAGTGAACTCCGGGAGTTGGTGATGGACAGGGGGGCCTGGGGTGCTGCGATTCATGGGGTCACAAAGAGTCGGACATGACTGAGCGACTGAACTGAACTGATCACCAACTCAATAATGCAATTGTGGAAAACTCTGGGCCAAAAAGTATTGAATAGCAAGCATCTCTCATTCAGCATTGCAAATTTATAGAAACATTCTTTAAAATTCAGAATTAAAGGACTCTCATGGAGTCTAAAGGACTTACCCAGAACAGTGACAGAGATCCAACTATTGGAGAGATAAATTCAGGTTCTTTTGTGTCTAGAAAAGTATAAATAAATAATCTCAATTGATTTCCTATTGCATATGAGATATTTTATATACAGCTCATTTATTTCTTAGGGCACTGAAAGATAATGTATGACATACATTATCTCCATTTTACAAAGGAAAATAATTGAAACTAGAATAATAATAGTAATGTCCATGATGATTGGTTTTATTAACATTATAGTTCATACCTGGAGGAACAATTTGTCAGTTACTATGCTAACTGCTTTAAATGTATTACCTCATATAAACCTCTCCAGAAAATGCAGGAATATATTTGTATCCCCCTTACAGATGAAGAAATTGAGGCTTGCAGAGTTAGGGTAGGGCTTCCCTGGTGGCTCAGATGGTAAAGAATCTGCCTGCAATGTGGGAGACCCAGGTTCGACCCCTGGGTTGGGAAGATCCCCAGGAGAAGGGAATGGCTACCCACTTCACTAATTTTGTTTGGAGAAATCCATGGACAGAAGAACCTGGAGTACTGCAGTCCAGTGCACGAGTTAGAGTAAGTTGCCCAGATTACACAGCAAAACAATCAGACCAAGGTTAAAACTCCATAACTTCATCTAGGCCACAATCACCTAGGGAGACAGATATGATTACTTTACTTGCTATAAATCTTTGCATTTGTAAGTTACTGGTTATATGACATACAGTAGGCCTCTCTAAATTACTGCTTACAATAATTAAAATAATTACAGTAATTAAAAGTATACAGTAGTCACTAGGAAAATAAAGGTAATATTTAGAGCACACAATTTGGAGAGGTCTACCTACATTAGATGAACAAATAAGCAGCTTTGTGTATACAGCTTCCCTAAACTGCTTACCAAGAAATCTCATGATGATATAAAAAATAATTTGAGCACTAATAAATACATTCTTGTATTCATTTCTCTTCACTTAACATGTATTTGATTTAAAGCATAATTAATGATTGACCTAAAAGGTTTTTGTTGTTGTTGTTGCTGTTGTTTTTAAAGAGGGGGCCTCTTAAACATTTTGTGTCAGTCCTGGTCACATTTCTTGATAATTACCCTAGAAAAATTATGTGTGTGTTAGTTGCTCAGTCACATCCAACTCTTTGTGAACCCATGGACTGTAACGCTCTAGGCTCCTCTGTCCATGGAATTTTCCAGGCAAGAATACTGGAGTGGGTTGCCATTCCCTTGTCCAGGGGATCTTCCATCCTAGGGACTGAATCTGGGTCTCCAGCATTGCAGGCAGATTCTTTACCATCTGAGCCATCAGAAAAATTATGAAAGATCTTAAAACATACACATTTATAAACCAAAAATTCTGTGAAAAGGCTTAGAAATATTCTCATATTGTCCCAAAGCACTTGTAGGATTGCAAAGTAATCTTGCCAAGTATATTTTCAAAGCTAGGTTTTGGAGCCTCAGTGTTGTACTTCCCAACTGCATGAAGGGTCAGTAGCCTCATCCTTTGAGTGAGCACCTCTGCTTCCCAGCATCCCTCACAGTTAGTTGGCCATGTGATTGACACAAACAATGCAACATGGGAAGAAGTGATGTAAGACCAGGCTCCTAAACTATTCCAAGTAATTTTTTGAACTCACTTTCCTGAGTCTGTGCATCTGGAAATTAAAGTCTCAAGATATGATGAAGTTTCACAACAGAAGGACTCTAATACCTCAGTAGCCTCTTGGAACAAAGCTACCCAACTAAGAAACTCTGACAAATATTTGTGAGTGAGAATTATCCTTGACTGGGTAAATTCACAGAGAACTGTTTTAATAGCAGCCAGCCTTTTTTACGGTGACCCTGAATCTGGAAAATTAGGATTTTACTACCACCTTCATAAATTTCCCATGGGGATGGAATGAAATAATAAACTTAGGTGCATAGCAGTTATCTCTCCTTCTTTACATGAGTTTGAGTCTGCAGAATGTAAGCTTTTATGTGTCTGTATGTGTATTTTAGCTAATACAGAAAGTTAAATGTGCTCTATGACATAAATAAAGACACATACATTTATATCTAAATATACAAACACACATCTCACCCAGCCCATACATTCTTCCACTGGTAAAATCTGAAAAAAAGACACTCGTTACAGTGCCGTTTGGTGGTTATCAGATACAGAAAAAAAGGCACCAAAACATGAATTTCAGAACAAACTTTTGGTATTCATGCTAGACTCCCACCAGCATTTCTCCTCTTGAAGCAACAGGAGTAAAGACTCCGATTCATATAGAATTACAAAATTCATGTGATCATGAATCAATTCCACATGTGATTCATGTGGAGTCACAGAATGACAAGCCCACAGAGTGAACTTAACGAACCCCTCCACACTGAAAGCCCCAAGCTAGAGTTTGGGCCTGTATACCAAAAAAGAAGGCCCAAGAGAGAAAGCTGTTTCAACTATAAAAAAGAAGAAAGTCCTACCATTTGTGACAGCAAGGATGAACTATGGAGGCATTATTCTAAGTTGAAGAAGTCAGGGAAAGACAAATACTATATAATCTCACTTACATGAGGGATCTTAAAAAAACAAATGCGCAGGAATAGAGGTGAGATTGGTGGTTGTCAAAGTCAGAAAGTGGGGAGTGAGAAAAATGGATGAAAGTGATCAATGGGTACAAGCTGTAAGGTATAATTTATAAAAAGAGTAGGTTCTGAGGATTTCAAGCACAGCATGATGACTACAGTTAACAATACTATATTATATATTCAAAAGATGCTAAGAGACTAGTTTGTTTTTTTTTTAATTGTAACTTATATGAGGTGATGGATGTGTTAACTAACTTTATTTTGGTGTCATTTGCAATATATATATATATAATTACTGCATTGTATACCTCAAATTAAGCATGCTATATGTTAATTATACTCCAGAAAGAACAATTAGTGGACTGGTTTCCTGTGGAGAAAGGCCTCATCCACCTCTCACTCAATCCTGATGAAGACCTTCCAGAGAGGGACTGTAATGTTGGTGGGAAGCAGTGGTTTGGAGTCTGACTCCCACCTGAAAATTCCAAAAAGCAGAATGGGGTTGGAAAGGTCTTCCAGGAGGAGGAGGAGGGAATGAAAGACAGCAGATTTCAGTGGCCTGTATTCCAACACTGAAAGTGAAAGTGAAGTCACTCAGTCGTGTCTGACTCTTTGTGACCCTATGGACTGTAGCCTACCAGGCTCCTCCATCCATGGAATTTTCCAGGCAAGAGTCCTGGAGTGGGTTGCCATTTCCTTCTCCAGGGGATCTTCCCAACCCAGGGATCGAACCCGGGTCTCCTGCACTGCAGGCAGACGCTTTACCCTAGGTTGACACAAAGTATGCTGGCGTCTTTTCCATCAGTAGATGTGGGACCACGGTGTCACATACCATATGAAAGCATCTCTCGAGTCAGAGTGTATCATATACATCAAGGGGAATGCAAGTGAGAGCTCCTCAATCTTGAGAGCTCCCAGAAGACTCACAAATTTATGACCAAGAAAGAGCACCTTGTAATTTCAGTCAGGTCCTAAGAGTCTGAGATCAGGTTTTGTACGTACCAAGTCAAATAAGATTTCCAGCCGACATACCTGTTCCTCTACAGTAGTCAAGAGGATCAGGAATCACAGTTCCTAAGCTGATGGGAGGAGTACTGGAGCAAAAAAAACAAGCTGACACACACTCTTCCCCAACTGTAAGCTGTCTACAACTGGTCTTAGCTAAAAATCTCTAACTTGAATGGAGCTGAAGCTTTGTCTGTGATGTAGAACTAAAATTCAAGAGACGTCTAACATGCAAAACTGGCATCTCTTGATGGCACATTTTATAAAGGTTGTGAGGGCAAGAGGCTTTTGAGAATCACACATGGGTTTCTGTTTCACGTAACTCTCTCCAGTCGTATTCGACGACACTATGACTTTGTATTTCCTAAGATTAATTAGGTAATGGAGTTTCCATCTTGAGCAGAGGAAAATCTAGCCCCATAGAGAAAAGGTTTAAGAGACTATGGAGAACAAAATAATTACTCTGCTTCCCATAACTGTGCTAATTTAGTATACCAGATACATACACAAAGATTTTCAAATGGCTGTTCAGTGAGAGGGAAAGGATAGGATCCCTAAAGCATCTTAGAATCCTGGGGCAGGTGAGTGGAGATTTAGATAATTCAATATGCCTTTTGGAAAGGTTATCTTTGTGTGATAAAAAAAACTCATTCAGAAAGATACATGCAACCCCTGGGTTCATAGCAGTACAACTTAAAATAGCCAAGACATGAAAGCAACCTAAATGTCCAGGGGCAGATGAATGGATAAAGAAGATGTGATACACACACACACACACACACACACACACACACAGAATATTACTCAGCCATAAAAAAAGAATAAAACAATGCCATTTGCAGCAACATGGATGGACCTAGAGATTATCATACTAAGTGAAGTAAGTGAAAGACAAATATTACATGATATCTCATATGTGGGGTCTAAAAAAGATACAAATGAACTTATTTAAAATAAGAAATAGACTCACAGATATAGAAAGCAAACCCAGTCATCAAAAAGAAAAGAGGGGAGCATAAAGTGTTTGGGATTAACAGATACACACTACTATATATAAAATATATAAGTTATAAGGACTTACTGTATAGTATAGGGAACTATATTTAATATCATATATATATATAATATATATAACTGAATCACTTTGCTGTACACCTGAAATACAACACTGTAAATCAACTACACTTTGCATTTTAAAAAATAAATTTAAAAAAAATTTTTAAACTAAGATCCTGAGTCTCCCAATCCAGATATGAATCATTGCTATAAAAGGCAAGAACTACTGGAAAGGAGAATGACATTAACATATTCGAGTTTTAGAAAGCCCATTCTGATGCTTGAATGGAAAATATAAATAGACTAGCTCTAGAGACTTTAAATACAAACACTTGCTAGCAGCTAAATGCAATTATTCAGGTGAAAGATGATGGGAATCTGAGCTAAGGTAAGGGATGCAACAAAGGAAAAAAAATTGGAAAATAATTAAGAGGCAAGATTAACAGATCTCGGTGACAAAACTGGATATAAGGAGCAGAAAAAGAATGTTTAAAGATGATGTTCAGCGTGAAATGCCAGTCAGAATGCCTGCGATCCAAAAGTCTACAAGCAATAAATGCTGGAGAGGGTGTGGAGAAAAGGGAACCCTCTTACACTGCTGGTGGGAATGCAAACTAGTACAGCCACTATGGAGAACAGTGTGGAGATTCCTTAAAAAAATTGCAAATAGAACTGCCTTATGACCCAGCAATCCCACTGCTGGGCATATACACTGAGGAAACCAGAATTGAAAGAGACACGTGTACCCCAATGTTCATCACAGCACTGTTTATAATAGCCAGGACATGGAAGCAACCTAGATGTCCATCAGCAGATGAATGGATAAGAAAGCTGTGGTACATATACACAATGAAGTATTACTCAGCCATTAAAAAGAATACCTCTGAATCAGTTCTAATGAGGTGGATGAAACTGGAGCCTATTATACAGTGTGAAGTAAGCCAGAAAGAAAAACACCAATACAGTATACTAATGCATATATATGGAATTTAGAAAGATGGTAATGATAACCCTGTATGCAAGACAGCAAAAGAGACACAAATGTATAGAACAGTCTTTTGGACTCTGTGGGAGAGGTCAAGGGTGGGATGATTTGGGGGAATAGCATTGAAACATGTATAATATCATATAAGAAATGAATCACCAGTCCAGGTTCGATACAGGATCCTTGGGGATGGTGCACTGGGATGACCCAGAGGGATGGTACGGGGAGGGAGGTGGGCGGGGGGTTCAGGATGGGGAACACGTGTATGCCCATGGCAGATTCATGTTGATGTGTGGCAGAATCAATACAATATTGTAAAGTCAAACAAACAAACAAACAAAAAAGATGATGTTTGGGGTTCTGACTTGGGTGTCTATGCTCAATCACTAAGTAGTATCCAACTTTTTGCAATCCCGTGGACTATAGCCCACGATGCTCCTCTGTCCATGGGATTTCCCAGGCAAGAATACTGGAGTGGGTCACCATTTCCTTCTCCAGGGGATCTTCCTGATCCAGGGATTGAAGCTGTGTCTCCTGCATTGGCAGGCAGATTCTTGACCACTGAACCACCTGTCTGCAACTATATTATAATAGAGAACCCAAAACATAAGCTATGACTTGGATAAGGATTGTTAAGTTAGATCCAATCCTGGGTGGCAGCGTTTTGCTCTATCACATGACTATATCACATCATATTGCTGTGGTAGGCACAATAAAGCCACTCCCACCCTAATCCCCAACCCCACACCAGACATAGATGTCTGGAACATCTATGTCTGGAACTTCTATGTCTAATCTTGGAATATTTTAGGTTATATGGGAAAGAAGAATTATGACTGTGTTGGAATTAGGTTGCTAAGCAGCTGATTTTAAAATGGAAGAGTATCCTGAATAATCCAGGTGAGTCCAATGTAATCACAAAGAACCTTAAATGTGGGCGAGGGAGGCAGAAGAAACAGTTTTGAGTGATACTATGTGAGAAAGACTCAATGGCCTTTGCTGTTAAACCAGGGGCCAGGAGACAAGAAATGCCTGCAGTCTTAGAAGCTGAAAAAGGCACTTCTCTAAAACCTCCAGAAACAAGTACAGTATTGCTGATACCTTGATTTTACCCCAGTGAGACCCATTTCCACCTTCTGACCTCCAGAACTGGAAAATGATAAATTTCTATTGTTTTAAGCCTCTAGCAATTTGTTACAGCAGAAATAAGAAATGGATGCTCTTACCATTTACCCTCCCTTAGCCAATCACTGGTCTCAGATCTGTGTTCTGAATTTATTTACCTCTAAGTAATGCAGCCATGAAATTAAAAGATGCTTACTCCTTGGAAGAAAAGCTATGACCAACCTAGATAGCATATTCAAAAGCAGAGAAAAAAAAAAAAAGAACACTTTATAAAGCAGTCTTTTTTTTTAAACCCTGCTTATCTAATCACCATTCAACCAAAACATTTCTCAAGTAATAAATAATTTAGTCATAAAACTTAGGCAGCTTTCTGTCACAAGGTATAATATTTATTTTGCTGTTGAATTAATTAATGTTTGGGAAATGCCATGTAAATGTTAGCTCTATCCTTTCCTTATTTATAGTAAGTACATAACCTTAAATTTAATTCCATGCAATAGAAAACACTGTGAAATATATGTGATAATGATGGATGAACATTATTTGCCCTTATGACTTTTTCTATAATCTATATATAATGTTCGGAACTTGAAATGATGAGGATAATATCTCTCAGGTCTAGCTTGGCCTAATACTCAGGAAATACAGATGTGAATGATTTTGGCTGGAAGACTTAAATTTGAATGTGAAGCCACAACATTTTTCACATAATTTTCAAACAAGGGAGGAGGAGAGGAGGAGGAGGTAAGACTGTCAACACTGTGCCTTTGGGGCAATGAGAATATTATACGCATTTTATAAGGTCCAATATATGTTTCCAAATAGAGATAAAGCGAAGACAATTTTGATTCTGTTTTAAGGTCATAAATAGTCTAATATGAGGATTATACTGTGAATCACTGCCTGGAAGACAAGTCCCGCCTGGAACCATCTATCATATTCACTGTGCCACTTCCAGATGTTCCTAGTGGCTAACAGTAGAGAGCAGTGGGACTCTCAAAGACAAAGACTGTATCACCTTCTTTCTTGGACAAGGAGTGATGAGAATAATCTTTTCCACAAAGTGCCAGCCAGCCAGCCAGGCAAAGGAGCAAAGAATCTGGCCTCTGGGTTATCCTTAGTTATCACACTGCCACCAGAAAGGATAAAAATGCAAAGTGGGTCAAGAAGAAATACATGAATTACATAGGTAACAGAAATTGAAACTTGACTCCAGGCACAAAGCAAGCTAGAGATATTCTACTATAGCATACAAGAATTTTGCACCCTCGTCTAAGCCCTTAAGCCACAGAGACACAAAAGGCCTCTCTATGAAGATAATACTGGAAGCTATAATTTGATTAAGGTTGAGGTACTGTGGTTATACATTGCATGCCAAATCACAAATAAACACTCAAAAATTGTTTGTTGTCTTTCTTAAATTTGAGCCATATGCCATAAATCTCAAAATGCAGGGTAATTGCAGTCTCTATGGCATGTCTGTTTGTACAGCAAAACCTATATTTGAGCATCTCTGGAGAACTAAGGTGTAATCTGCCACAGCTGTGTAATTGAAGAAGCTCTGATGCGTGGAACTGTACAAGTGGTTTTCAACTAGCAGAGCTCAGGATTTTTTTTTTTTTTTTTTTTGAGAATGAAAGTGTAGAGTTCTGGATTATAACTGTATTTCTACCACATTAAAGGAGCTCACAAATGCTCAGGCTCTGATAGAAGCAGGCCTTAAGGATTCTGCATGTACAATTTCACCTCTACTTGATGATGTGATCTTTAACCAACTTTCAAAAACCATAAGCAAATTTCATCTGAACTCATATACACAGTGAATTCAGGGTGGGAGTGTTCATTCAAATGTATGCTTTACAATGAGTAAATATCCTGAATGGGTCAACTTCCTGTTCATGTTATCTGCCCCTCCCAAAGTTACCTCATGATCTTTTCTGCCTCCGTATGCATGACTGTTCCAATCACCCAGAGAGACTCTGGTGCATTGCTCAGTACTTAGACCCTTTCATAGTCTACACTCCCCAGAAGCCTTGTAGCCCCTTTTCCACTTCATTAACTTGAGATGAGTTGGTTTGTCACTGGGTGTTCTTGGGTGAATTGTCTTTCCATCAAGAATCATCAGAAGAGTTTAATTTCTGGATCTTGCCTTAATGAAAAAAGAGCTGCAGTAGGTGGCTATGGCCCACACTTTGGTTCACCTTTGACATAACCTTAGCGCAACTCCAGACAGGAGATATGACCCAGCTCCCTCTCTATCTTGAGAGAAACTAGCTAAAGGGAATGCCACAGGATCACCAGAGACCACTAAGGAGCTTCCAGCTTGTTGTTAGCCAAAAGAACATGTCGTCTGTGGGTCATGGAATAGCAAGGACTCTCTGTTCTCTATAAATAGACCTTGAACGTTAGCAGGAAGTACAGCTCCTCACAAAGCCCTCTTGCAAGGTCACTACCCAGAAGGGCAGACTTTAAGAACACAGCTTGGAAGGGCCTCCCATGATTGAGAGAAGGGGGGCTGACTCTTCAACCTCAACCACCAATGTCAGCCAATGCAAGAGTCACCAAGATGGCAAAAGCCACAGGGAGATGATGACACTCTGTTCCCTTCTGTCTCCTTAAGAGTTGGGCATGACTTAGCAACTAAACACCACCAATAAATTTTAATTTGAATCCTTATTATTATATAATACCCCTAAATTTCTGTAAAGCATAAGTGTTTTTAATAACAACACTATTATAAATGTTACAATCAGTCCATATAAAACCCATCCATGAACTTCTTTGCTAGATGGTGAACTCTGTGAGAGGAATTTGTGTATGTACAGAACCTGGTATATTTGGTAGAGAAGTGTTTATTAGTTTGAGTTTTTTCCAAATGTACCTTGTGTGTTGTCTATATTATCCTCAGCATGGCCATTTTCTAGTCCCCAGAAACTTTGAATAATGAAGTACAAAACAAATATTTATTATCATACACAATGAAACAAGATCAATTATACCATATCTTGGTTCCTTTGTACCTTTCAATTTACTTATTAAATAGATGTGAGTGAACAGAAGGAGCAATGCAGGAGACACGGGTTCAATCCCTGGTCGGGAAGAGCCCCTGGAGGAAGAAATGGCCATCCACTCCAGTATTCTTACCCAGAAAATCCCCATAAACAGAGGAGCCTGGCTGGCCACAGTCAACGTGCACGCAAGAGTCAGACACAACTGAGCAACTAAACAATAACAATGACAAAGTGAAGACAGTGGAGTAGAAGGAGGGACATTCATCTTCTCCTGTGAGAGCTCCAAAACTGCGACTCGCTGCTGAACAACCATCAATAAGAGAATGTTGGATCCCACCAAAAAAAGATACCCCACACCCAAGGGCAAAGGAGAAGCCCCAACAAGACAGCAAGGTGGGGGAGGGAGCAAATTCATGTTTAGAATCCAACCCTATACCTGCCAGAGATGCTCGGAGGGCTCAAACAAAACTTTGTGTACACCAGGACCCAGAGACCCCACAGAGACTGAGCCAGACCTGCCTCTGAGTGTTTGAATGTACCCTGCGGAGGCACGGGTCAGCAGTGGCCTGACGCATAGACAGGGGCTCTGAATGCAACAGTCCTGGGAACTGCCTGCGTTCTGCTAGTTGACAGGACCTCCTTTTGAAGGAGGTCACCATTACCACCATGACCCCTACCACAGGTAGGCCTCAGGCCAAACTACCAGGAGGAAACACAACCCCGCCTATCAACAGAAAATTGGATTAAAGATTTACTGAGTAGTCCCTTTCCCCCTTACGGCAGAAAGTGAAGAAGAACTAAAGAGCCTCTTGATGAAAGTGAAAGACCTTGTCTAACTCAATGAAACTATGAGCCATGCCATGTAGGGCCACCCAAGATAGCTGGGTCATGGTGGAGAGTTCTGATAAAATGTGCTCCACTAGAGAAGGGAATGGCAAACTATTTCAATATTCTTGCCTTGAGAACACTATGAACAGCATGAGAAAGCAAAAAGATAGGACACTGCAAGATGACTCCCCAGGTCAGTAGGTGCCCAATATGCTACTGGAGAAGAGTGGAGAAATAACTCCAGGAAGAATGAAGAGACGGAGCCAAAGTGAAAACAACGGCCAGTTATGGATGTGGCTGGTGGTGAAAATAAAGTTTGATGCTGTAAAGAACAATACTGCATAGGAACCTAGAATGTTACAGGTCCATGAATCAAGGTAAATTAGAAAAGGTAACACAGGAGATGATAAGAGTGAATACTGACATTTTAGGAATCAGTGACCAAAAACGGACCAGAATGGGCGAATTTAATTCAGATGAACATTTTATCTACTACTGTGGGCTAGAATTCCTTAGAAGAAATGGAGTAGCCCTCATAGTCAACAAAAGAGTCCAAAATGCAGTAGTTGGGTGCAATCTCAAAAATGACATAACAGTCTCTGTTCATTTCCAAGGAAAGCCATTCAGTATCACAGTAATCCAAGTCTATGCTCCAACCACTGATGCAGAAGAAGCTGAATTTGAATAGTTCTATGATGACCTACAAGATCTTCTAGAACTAACACCAAAACAAGATGGTGATAGGCAGGAAAGCCTGGCATGCTGCAGTCATGGGGTTGCAAAGAGTCAGACATGACTGAATGACTGAATTAAAACACAAGGAGAGTCATATGTTAGGATTTTAGATACATTTAAGAACATGAAAATCCTCATTAGCCTAAGATAGTTTACTGTAGAAATTCATCAGTTTCATCAAAATGAACTTGTGATCAACATGGGGAAAGTACATGTACTAGTAAAGCCTGCATAGTTACAATTGTGCCCTGTCTTCGTCTCTTTACTTTTGCTGGCCTATCCAGAAAGAGAGCAAATGTGGAAAAGATTGTTATATGATTTTCAGTGTGTGGTCTTCTTGATTACCCTGCCCACTTCTTTCAGATCAGAGAAGCCTCATGAAGATGCCAGATCTTGCAAGTTTGTCCTCATGAATTATCCATCCTTTGCCCAGTTTCTCTCTCTTGAAGCCCAGAGTAGCTTGCAATTTACATCTAGTCTGATCCTATCTAGCTCTGCATCACTGAGCAAGCACGGGGGAGGAGGTCAGTGAAGAGAAGAGGGATCACCATGCTCCCAGATTCACTCAGGCAACAGACTGCCACAGCTCTATAGCCTGAAGTGAAACCATCATTATCCAGAGCTTGAAAATCCCCATTAGCAGCACACTTACGGCATTAGGAGAAAATGTGCTTTTCTTTAGGGGTGACTGGCTACAGGGCTGCTCCCTGTCAGTCAGGCTCTGAAAATCTTCCCCTCACCACCCGCTCCCTGCTGGATGTCACACTCAGGGCAGCTCCGCTCTGCAGTGGAGATGGCACCTCATATACCCTCAGTCAAGGTGTAATTTGGAAAGATGAAAAAAGGAACTGTTTTTTAGAATTTTTTCTTATTGAATATAGTTGACTTGCAATGTTGTGTTTCAGGTGTACATTAAAGCATATACATATATATGCATATATATCTGAATATATGTGTGTGTGTGTGCTTAGTCACTCAGTCATGTCTGATTCTTTGCTGCCCTTTGGACTCTAACCCAACAGGCTCTTCTGTCCACGGGATTTTCCAGGCAAGAATATGGGGTGGGTTGCCATGCACTCTTCCAGGGGATCTTTCTGACCTAGGAATCGAACCTGCATCTCCTGTGTCTCCAGCATTGCAAGTGAATTGTTTACCCCCTGAACCACTGCAGGTGGATTCTTTACCCCCTGGGCCATAAGGGAAGCCATGCATATGTATATACATTCTTTTTCAGATTCTTTTCCATTATAAGGTGTTACAAGATACTGAAAATAGTTCCCTGAGCTATATACTAGGTCCTTGTTATTTATCCGTTTTACATAAAGTAGTGTGTATCTGTTAATTCCAGACTTTTTAATTTGAACCTGCATGAAGTGCTCAGATAAGATGCCCAGGGCAATGAAACACGCCACAGCCCAAGTAAAGGACGAGTGGTCAGGCAGAATAGAATACAGTTATTCTTATGCCTGAACTTACTAATGAGAGAATCTGGATCAGTTAGGTGCTTCATTTGTTTCCAGATTTCCATGATGTTGGACAACTAATAAGAGCTTTTGGGATTACTACAGTCTTTTAACACACATATATAAAAAGCATGGTCACTAAATGACCAGAGAAAATTTCCAAGAACCCTTTTATACAGTAGAGCCTGGAAGAGCCTTTCAGGTCTTAGTGGTGAATCACATGAACACATCAGGTCAATACCCATTATGTTGAGATAGCTCTTCAAACAGTGAAAGACACTGTGGGTTAGTGGTTCAAAGCATGGCTTCGGAGCTATACTGCCAGGCTTAAAACCCTAGATCTTTTCTAGGATTTTATGACTATGTGAGTTATTTAACCTCNTGGTGAATCACATGAACACATCAGGTCAATACCCATTATGTTGAGATAGCTCTTCAAACAGTGAAAGACACTGTGGGTTAGTGGTTCAAAGCATGGCTTCAGAGCTATACTGCCAGGCTTAAAACCCTAGATCTTTTCTAGGATTTTATGACTATGTGAGTTATTTAACCTCTGTGTACCTCAATTTTCCTACCTATAAAGTGGAAGTGATAATAATGTACCTACCTCACTCGCAATAATTAATAAAAGTGATGAACTTGTAAGAGTGTACAAACTTGGAAGCACATCATAAGTGCTTAATAAGCATTAATTACAATATCTAAACTGGAATCTACACATTTTGTGAGGAGAAAAACAGAAAAAAAATAGTGCCCAGGTACTGTGGTCTGTTGGGAAATGAGGAAGTACAGTTTAAAATAGTTTTTAAAAGAAAAAAACAAAGGCCCTAAGAGCATGAAAGGAAATAAGACCCAAGGCTGTTGTGGTTATAGGTTATATGCAAGAAGGAGAAAGGTCTCCAAACTTGGTAATAAAGTTAAATGTGTTTCTAATGAACACTTAAAAATGTATGTGATTGAATCAGCCATTCATTCAATTTTAAATTTAAGAAAAACCTTATAGAGAAGACAGAGAGCAATCTAGACAACAAAAATGGGATTAAAAAGCCACTATTAATTTGATTTCATATAATGTCTTTGTAAGATTAATATAAATGCCTGTTAAAGTAGACTAGTCTATGATCAAATTTTACATTAAAGGTTTAACTCAGGCTGTGCTCAGTTGTGTCTGACTCTTTGCAGCTCCATTGACTGTAGCCCACCAGCTCCTCTGCCTTTGGAATTTTCCAGGCAAGAATACTGGAGTGGGTGCCACTTCTTCCTACTCCTGGGGATCTTCCCGACCCAGGGATTGAACCCATGGCTATTGCGCCTCCTGCATTGACAGGCAGGTTCTTTAACTACTAGTGCCACCTGGAAAGCCCTCAAATCAAGCAAGTTGTCCATACAAAATATACCATTACTTTCATATACAAGCACATCTAAATAGCCATTCCAAAATAAAAAGTAAGAAGAAAAATGCTTGTTTTTTAAATGCATCCCAAGGGTGCAGTAATGGTTAGTTTCACTTGGGATTTATTTACATATTCAGTACATGGATGATGCAAATATGTCAGTTTTCTCATGGCCATATTAGGATTTGAACAAACCAAGAATGTTTTTATTGGAGTCTGTTTGCTTTACAATGTTAAGTTTCTTATGTATAGCAAAATGAATTAGTTATATGTGTGGGTGTGAACTTATTTTTTGAACTTCATTCCCATTTAGGTCAACACAGAACAAAGTAGAGTTTCCATACAAAACCGAGGCATTTCATATCACTGACCACCATCCCTAACTTCTAGGTTTTAAAATTGTAGCCCACAGAAGAGAATCAACTTGTCTAAAATTATAAATAGGGTAATTCCCATATACATTTGTTTCATATAAAGAGAACTTGCTCTCACTCGGGGGAAGACAATATAATACTGCACTGCCCGTGCGCCAGTTTCCCAGGGCTGCTGTAACAGATCATCACAAATCAGCGGCTTGAAATAACAGAAATGCATTTTCTCATGATTCTAGAGCCAGAAGTCCAAAATCAAGGCATGGGCAGGGCTGCACTCCCTCTGTAGGCTCTAGGACAGCAGTCCCCAATCTTTGGGGCCCCAGGAACCAGTTTCATAGAAGACAATTTTTTCCATGGACAGGGGTGGGGGATGGTTTCAAGATGATTCTAGCACATTTACTGTGCACTTTATTTACATTGTTAGTACATCAGCTCCACTCATATCATTAGGCATTAGATCCTGGAAGCTGGGGAGCCCTGCTCTAGGAGAACATCCATTTCTTGCATCTTCCAGCTTCTGGTAGCCATCAGTATCCAGTGGTTTGCGGCCTGTTCTCTCTCTCTGTTCCCTCTTTACATCACCTTCTCTGTGTGGGTCTAACTTCAAAACTCCTTATTAGGGCCTATCCAGGTAATTCTGAATGAAGCCTCCTCTCAAAATTCTTAACTTGAATCTCATCTTGTGCTTTATAATGTATATTCATGGGCTCTGAAGGCTCGGTTGTAGACATATGTTTACGGGGCTGGTGGAGTTGGGGAGGAGAGAGGCAGGTTACCACTTAGTTCACTACAACCAGGGAGAACTAATAAGCCTGTTGATGCCCCTAAAATAGAAGTTTGATCTTTGAGGCTTCAGATGATAAAATCTTAAGAAATTATTGCCTTTTACCAATTACCTAGCAACTCACTCCTCTTCATTGAAATGTCATTACAGAACTGCAGAATTCTATCCTTAGTAAACCATTTTTTTTCTATCTCTGGGTCCTGGTTAACCTTGACATATGGACTCTGGTTAAACATGACAGATTGGGCACTTCCAACGATCTCCATTCATTCTTGAATGTCCAATAAGAATCCAGTTAAGAAATAGAACAAGCAAACACATACAAGGTGAAAGACTATGGAAGAAGATAAAGAGCAGAAGAGATATATTAACCAAATTTTGGAAGATGGAAAGCAGGTGAACAAGTGCTGACTGACTTAACAGAGCAGAGAAAGACAACACTAAGTTCATGAAGACAGAAGTCAGTAAGTCACATATGAATTCATATATAGAAATTTCAGGAAAGCTAAGGAACTGGAGGTATTAGTTACCCTCAAAGGGCAAGTGACAGGTGAAGATTCAATAATGCCTTGTCTGTAATTCTTAAATCCATCATTTCTGAAAACCCAAGTTGTTGTTTATTTTTTTCCTCTTGGCAGCAAACCTTGACATTATCCAAATTAATTTGCTATCAAAATGATTTATCCAAATTAATTTGCTATCAAAATGATTTAAAACACATTAAATTAATAATAGTCCTTATTTACCCCTCTTCATATCGCTCTAACTGCAACCCAGTTTTTCACCTTAAATCTCTTGAAAGTAAAGTGAAAGCGTTAGTTGCTCACTTGTGCCTGACTCTTTGCAACCCCATGGACTGTAGCCTGCCAGGCTCCTCTGTCCATGGGATTCTCCAGGCAAGAATACTGGAATGGGGTGCCATTTCCTTCTCCAGGGGATCTTCCCAACCCATGGATTGAACCTGTGTCTCCTGCATTGTAGGCAGATTCTTTACCATCTGAGCTCAACATTCAGAAAACTAAGATCACGGCATCTGGTCCCATTACTTCACGGGAAATAGATGGGAAAACAGTGGAAACAGTGTCAGACTTTATTTTGGGGGACTCCAAAATCACTGCAGATGGTGACTGCAGCCATGAAATTAAAAGATGCTTGCTCCTTGGAAGGAAACTTATGACCAATCTAGATAGCATATTCTTTTCGTCTCTGTAGTGAAACGGTTGTTTCCGGTAGATCAGTTCCGATACCAAAAAGGTCACCAGTACATACCTACACTCTCAACCTGACACTTCTTTCGACTCGTGGCTTCTTAACTATGTAAACTTGACACCACAACCTCTTCTGAGAACTCTCAGGGAACCTGACGTTCCTCTCGGTTGGTCAGGTAAGATTTCCTATAGTCAGGACTCACAAGTAACCTTCCTGACTACGATTTCGACTTTGAGGTTATGAAACCGGTGGAGTACGCTTCTCAACTGAGTAACCTTTTCTGGGACTACGACCCTCGCTGACCCCCGTCCTCCTCTTCCCCTACTGTCTCCTACTCTACCGACCTACCGTAGTGGCTGAGCTACCTGATGAGTTTGCGTAAACTCCAGGAGTTGGTGATGGACAGGAAGGCCTGTTGTGCTGCGATTCATGGGGTTGCAGAGTTGGACACGACTGAGTGACTGAACTGAACCCCTCTTCATATTTGTGTTCCATTGAAGAAAATCCAGTATGTTTAAGGAGCCTGTCTTAGGTACCACTAAGTAATACATAAATTATGCATTATTACTTTCTGAAATCTTTTTTAAAAATTCAGAAGCACAAGCCTATGTTCGATACACGATACAGGATGCTTGGGGCTGGTGCACAGGGATGATCCAGAGAGATGATATGGGGTGGGAGGTGGGAGGGGGATTCAGGATTGGGAGCTAATATACACCCATGGTGGATTCATGTCAATGTATGGCAAAACCAATACGGTATTGTAAAGTAAAATAAAGTAAAAATAAAATTAAAAAAAAAAAATTCAGATGGAATTGCTTATGAAATGGCACGGCAGGAGAAGAGTAAGAGAAGTAGTGGGTTGGAGCTTCTCACACTTTCTGAGAATTTTGTTTCCTTTTTGGTCCCCCAAACCAGGCTTTTCCTGGAGATTTCTTTGAACCAGAATGCTTACTTCCAGGATTCTGGCTATGTTAGGTATAAGCCAGGGATACTAGAAGAGAAAAAAGGGAAAACTCAATAGTGGTTTAGAGAAAAAAAAAATCACAGTGAAGTTAGAAGTTACTAGAGTGACTGTAAACAATAAAATCAGAAATGAAAGAAGAGACAGTAAAAATAAGAAATACTAAGGAAAATAAGAAACCACTATGAACAATAAAAAATCAGATAGCCTAGAAGAAATAAGTAAATTCCTAAAAACATACCATCTACCAAGTGAATCTTGAAGACAGGAAATCTGAACAAACCAATTATTAGCAAAAAGACTGAATCACTAAATCAAAATCTCCCAACAGACAGAAATCCAGGGTCAAATGCCTTCACAATTAATTCTACTAAATATATTAATATAAAGAAGAATTAATAACATCTTAAGCCCTTCCAAAAATAATAAAAAGAAGGTAATACTGCTAAACTCATGTTTTAAGGCCAGCATAACCTGATACCAAAACCAGATAAAGACCGTTACAAGAAAATTGAAGGTTAGTATCCCTGATGAACACAGATGCAAAAATCCTCATCAACATACTAGCAAACTAAATCCAACAGTACACTAAAAGGATTATACACCATGATCAAGTGGGATTTGGTTCTGAGATGTAAGAATGGCTCAGCATCCACAAATCAATGTGATACAATGTTTTAACTAAATGAAGGATAAAAACATGATAATATCAACAGAAATTTAAAAAGCATTTCCCAAAATTGAACACCCTTTATGATAACTATCAGCAAACTAGGAATGGATGAATGTGTCTCAACATAATAAAGTACATATATGACAAACTCACATCAATCATACTCAATGGTGGCAGGTTGAAAGATTTCCCACTAAGATCAGGAATAAGACCAACGGGGCCCCACTCTCACCACTCCTTCAACATGGTATTAAAAGTCCTAGCCAGAACCATTAGGCAAGAAGTAACAAAAGTCATCCTTATCTGAAGAGAGGAAGTAAATAAAGTTAGCTTTGACTGAAGATACAATCTTATACATAGAAAACTAAAGATTACACAAAAAACTGTTAGAACTAATGAACAAATTCAGTAAAGCTCCAAGATACAAAAACATACAGAAATCAGTTGCATTTCTATATACTAACAACTAGTTATCTGGGAAAGAAATTTTTAAATAATTCCATTTATAATAGCATCAAAATAATAATACTTAGGAATAAATTTAGCAAAGGAGCTAAAAGATCTGTATACTATAAATAATAAGACATTGATGAGAGAAATTGAAGAAGATACAAAGATGGAAAGGTATCCGATATTCATGGGTTAGGAAAATTAATATTGTTAAAATGTCCATTCTACCTAAAGCCATCTACATGTTCAATACAAATCCTATCAAAATTCCAATGGATTATCCCCATATATAGAAAAAACAATATTAAATTTCACATGGAACCCCAAAAGACTTTGAATAGTCAAGGAGACATCACACTTCCTGATTTAAAACCTTATTATGTAGCTATAGTGATCAAAGTAGTATGGTAATGGCATAAAAACAGACACACAGATCAATGAAACAGAACTCAGAGCCCAGAAATGAACCCAAACATACATTATAAACTAATATTTGACAAGGAAGGCAAGAATACTCAATGGGGATAATCTCTTCAATAAATGGTTTTGGAAAAATAGGATAGTCACATGTATAAGAATGAAAATGGCCCCCATCTTTCACCACTCACAAAAATGAACCCCAAATGGATTAAAAATGGCTATAAGAAAACTGTAGAGGTTTTTTCCAAAAATTTGAACTAATTTTTATTTCTTTCAGACATACACCCAACAATCATCCATAAAATAACTTGATTTTAACAATGGGCAAATGACCTGAATAGATATATTTTCAAAGAAGGCATAAATATAGCCAATCTATACATGAAAAATGCTTAGTATCACTAATCATCAGGGAGTTGAAAATCAAACAACAATAAGACATCACCTCATACTTTTCGAATGTCCATTATCAAAAAGACAAGAGATAGCAAGTGTTGGTGTGTGAGAGAAGAAAAAGAACATTTGCACGCTGTTGGTGGGAACATAAATTGATGCAGCCACTGTGGCAAATAGCCTGGAGTTTTCTCAAGAAATTTAAAACAGAACTACCACCTGATCCAGCAACTCCACTTCTGCATATATATCCAAAGGAAATAAAATCATTACCCTGAGGATATATCTGTATTCCTATGGTCCTTGCAGGGTTATTCACAATATCCAAGGTATAGAAATAACCTAAGTATCCTTTGATTAGATAATTGGATCAAAAAAAATGTGATACACACCCACACACAGGAATATTATTCAGTCTTAAAGAAGGAAATCCCACCACTGCAAAAACATGGATGAACCTGGAGGTCATTAAGCTAAGTAAAATAAGCCAGATACAGAAAGACAAATACTATGTGGTATCACTTTTATGTAGAATTGTAAAAGACTCTTTTGATTAGAAAGTTATTGAATTTCCTGGTGTTCTTGTGCATGTTGACAAGCCACAGACAACTAAGAAACAAAAACCAGGGCAATTATTATCTTCAATAAAAGCAAAAAGAAATATAGGAAAGGAAACACTAATTGTAACAGTTCACATAGCTTTGTCATTCACAATATTTATATATCAAAAAATGAAAGTATCAAATATCATTTTGATATGATCAATATATTACCAAAAAGCAATTCAATATATGGTTAATATATATGTTCATGAGAAGAATGGGGGAAAGGAATTAGGGAGTGAATGTAGGGAACTATAGGTCGATCTAAGAAAGATACTTTCTAAAATTTAAAATCAAGAACCAGACAATTGCATTTTAATTTAGAAATGAGAATGTAGCTATTAGAATAAACAGGTGAAAAAGATGAAAGCTATCACACTGAGACAGAGAACTAGGGTGGCCTGACTTGAGCAAGAGCTTGTTATTTTTCATTACAAATCGCTAACTTTTAAAAATATGAATTAACTCTATAAATAAAAAGCAAATTAATCTTTAATAGAGACTAGTGACTGTATTAGCAAATAAATGATTGGTATTGTAATTTCTTGCCTGTACAAGTTTAATATTTTACCTCCTCTCACTTTCTATCTAATCTGCATTTTTTCCAATCTAAATTGCTGCCTCTTTTTTGCCAAATTAACCTTTCTACAGTACAACTCAAATTATATTCTTCTCAAAAACTGTCAGTGGCTAAACTTACTAATCTGGCATGAAAGTTCTCCAGAACTTACTCCCCAACTATTTTTTTTCCACTTAATCTAGAGATTGTTTGTGCAGCCATTTTTGCAAATTTTGTTGGAAGCAATGAGGATACAGTGATGGACAAGATAGACATAATTCCAGTCCCTGAGACACAGTCTACATAATTCCTGCCAACACCCTTTTTTTCTACACCTTTGTTCTAATATTTTTGGCTTTTTAGCCCTCTGCTTCTTCTTCAAGTGTGTATACACAAACCCTGGTTGCTCTTCAAGGCAGAATGCAAAGACCACCTCCTTCACAAGGTTCTTTGTGACTTTGCACCCCTCAGTGGAAGTTAATTTTTTTCTTATCCAAACTTCCTTTGGACTTTAGCCCTGCGGCTTGTATGTACTTACTGCTTTTCCCAGGATGATAGAAACTCATAAACATGTCTTCTCAGGTAAAACCTGAATTCCTGGAGAACAGGTTTCTTACAGGCTCATTTGTATATCCTGCACAGTACTCCTACACAAAATAAGTAATAAGCAGTTATTTAGAGAATCCATTTGGAGGTTTCAACCTATAAGCACTGGAGGCACCGTATAATACTGACATTTACTTCCTATTTTCTGTTAAGTAAACATTTTATTTTAGAATAGCTTTTGATTTACAGAAAAAATTCAAAGGCATTAGATTTCCCATGTACCCAATACCATTCTTCTTATTACTAACATTAACAATACGTCACGTCAATATGTTACCTTTGTCACAATTATTGAACTAATATTGTATTGTGTGTGTGCGAGTTGCTTAGTCGTGTCTGTCTGTTTGTGACCCCATGGACTGTAGCCCACCAGGCCCCTCTGTCCATGGGATTCTCCACGCAAGAACACTGGATTGGGATGCCATTTCCTTCTCCAAAAGGAACTATAGAAAGAAAAAAAATGAAGTCACTCAGTCGTGTCTGACTCTTTGGGAGCCTACCAGGCTCCTCCATCCATGGAATTTTCCAGGCAATCCATTATTAACGTACAGCATTGTATTCAGTTTCCCTGGTTTTACTTAATGTCCTTTTTTCTGTTCCTAGATCCATTCAAGACACCATATTACACTTAGTTGTCCTTCCTCTTGGCTGTGATAGTTTCTCAGACTTATTTTAGATGACTCTATCAGTTTTCTATTGCTTCAATAAAATATTACACAAATGTAGTCACTTAAAACAATATAAGCTGATTATCTTCCAGTTCTGTAGGTCATACATCCAATCCAGGCCTTGGTGGCCTAAAATCAGGTGGTCCAGAGAGCTTATTTCTTTCTGGAGGTTTTAGGGGACTATCTGTTTCCTTACTTTGTCCAGTTTCCACAGGCCGTCTACACACCTACCAATGGCCTCTGATAAGTCTGAAGAAAAGCATTCAGGTATTTTATAGAATGTCCCTCAACAGGGCTATGTCCACTGTTTTTCTCATGGTTAGACTGTGGTGTGGGTTTTGCAGGAAGGGAGATCACTCTGGTAAAGTAACACCCTCCGATATCAAGTATGCACGCGTGCCGTCAACCTGACTTGTCAGTGCTGTGCTGTGCTTAGTTGCTCAGTCGTATCCGACTCTGCAACCCCGTGGACTGTAGCCCGCCAGGCTCCTCTGTCCACAGGAATTCTCCAGGCGAGAATACTACCCTCCTCCAGGGGATCTTTGCAACTCAGGGATCAAACCCAGATCTCCAGCATTGCAGGCAGACTCTTAACCTGAATCTGAGTAAAGTTAAGCCATGTTTACTGAGCCACCAGGGAAGCCTTGTCACCACTGAGGGATCCTAAGTCACCTGGTGAGGTTGTATTTATCAGATGTGGTAGACACAATACTCACTACCAGATGTGCCTCTGTCCTAAACCCTGGAGACTGTGATTATCTTAGGTTGTATAACAAAGGAGATTTAAGGTTGCCAGATGGAAATAAGTTCAGCTAATCTTCAGATAGGGAGGTTACCCTAATTACCTGGCTGGGCCCACTATAACCAAAAGGCAGGAGAGAGAGTCAGAGAAATGGATGCAATGAAGGAAGCAACTCACGATGATGTGATGTGAGGAGAGTCAGACAGGCTGTTGCTGGCTTTGAAGACAGAGAAAGCAGGTCATGAGCTAGGAAGATGGGCAGCCTCTGGAAGCCAAAAAAACCAAGGAAGCAGATTCTCCTCTAGAACCTCCAGAGAGGAATGCAGCCCTACTCCCATGCTTGACCACACCTTAATTTCAGCCCAGTGTTAAACCTCATACTATAAAATAATTGTGTTTTATTGTGTTATACCAGTTTTACACTAAGTTTCTAGTAACTTGTATAGCAGCAAAACTTGTACTTGCTTTTCCCTAAAAAAATTATTCTCCACCCTCCCCAGCCCTCTAGCTCCCACAGTCTGCTCTTTGGAAGGGAGGCACAATGCACAGTCCATACTTGAGGAGAGGGAGTTACACTCCACTTCCTTAGAGGTAGAGCAGCTGCATAAATGTTTTGGAATTCTTCTGTGGGAGAAATTGGTCTATTCTTCTTGACTACTTAATTATTCATTTATTTATGTCAGTATGGACTCACAGATATTTATTTTCTATTTCAGTTTATTCGATTTCCACTTTACATCCTCTTGGCCAAAAATGGGTCATACACCCAGCCCCTGGACCCAAAGGAGCTCTGTGACTGATTTTCACTGATTGTGATTCACCACTGGGTCTGTATACAATGTCCATATACCCACCCACCTACTCAACAGCCCAAAATAGATAAGCTCAAGGGAGAGGGTAGGAATGCATCATTTGCTGTTCAGTGGGCAAGAAACACTGCATGCAACTAACAGATAATCACTTTTGTTTTTGCTTTGTTTTAATATGAAATGAGTTCAAAGACACTGGTGTTCTAAATCTATCAAATAGAGACACTGTACTGACTGATTTGTCATCACATGTGAAAATAATTTTTTTTTTCTGGTTTTGACACATATAGGCAGCTGAAAAGACAAAAGCATACTTTTCACAGTGAAGCAATTTTTTTTTTTTCCTAAAGTTAAAAGTTTTAAAAGATTTCAGGAGTTTACTAAACATATCCCAACATAAATCCCCAGAAAACAAATTTATAAAATTATAGAAAACAAATTGCCTGCTTTTTTTTTTTTTTTTCATGTCCCCAGGTATTCAATCGTCACTCTTTTAGTTGTCTGTTAAGAAACCTTGCAGATGTACATTAAGCCCCTAATCACATGACTTTTAAGGTAGATTGTCCTGGATAGTCTGGATGGGCTTGACTGAACTAGTAGGAATAATTTAAAAGCAGGAATAAAGTTTCACTAAAAGAGAAAAAAGTTCTGTCTGTGGACAACTGCCACCCTTGCCTGAATGTTCAAATTTGCACATGATCTCTCTTCCTGATTACCTGCCTGAAAAATTTTGGACTTGTTTAGCCAGCCCCTGCAATCTTATGAGGCAATTTTCTTGTAATAAACATCTCTGGTGCTCTCTGTCTCTCTCTCTCTGCCTCCCTCCCATATCTAGCCATCTAACCATCCATCCATCCATCCACCCACCCACTCAACCATCCATCCATCCTATTGATTCTGTTTCTCAGGTTGAACTCTGACTGAACCACTTAGAGACAAATGACTTCAAAGAGATCCATCTTCTGATTTTGATTAATATTATAGTAATATCCCCTTTTCATTCTAATATTTTATTATGCTTTTTTCTTAAAATTGTATCAACTTTTAGAAATAAAGAATTAAATGATTTCACTGTTATCCTTTAAGTGTTAAATGCAATCAATATTAATGACATTCTATAGAAGGAAATTTCATCTGAACTTGGCTAACTTAGAAGGGGAGGACAGAGATGGGGAGAATCTAGGGCAGAGTGCAGAAGGTGGGGATGTGCATTCACAAGATGAAAAATAACACATGTTGACATTTTGACAAAATAAATACATCTAAAACATCTGCTGGTTTGGGAATGTTTTGAGTACTCCACAGGCTTGTTGACACAATTCTAGAAGTAAACAAGAATCCAATACCAACTGACTCCAGCTCCTGCCTTTCAACAGGGGCCAGATAACAGTGCTTTCACTTACTTGAAAATTAAACCACTTTAAATTCCTTAGCTGCAATGACACTCCAAGTTTTTTTTCTCTCCATTATGATTGCCCAGTCTTTACTGCCTACTTGGAGAATAATTAATGAGCCACAGGAAATATCCTTCCTCATGAATATATAGCAAGGAACTTCATCAGGCAATAACCTCTCATTCTTGGTATCTCACTATAATCAAAGTAGCACAGGGTTTGAAAACATAACTTCTAGGTTTGAATCCAATCAAATCTTGTAGCATAACACTATCTCCTTTCCCTCTTTATTTTTCACCACAATATCACCTTCTAACGTCCACTATCACGGATTTATTCATCTTGTTTATTGTCTTTCTTCCCCACTAGCATCTAGAATATAAGTTCTAAGGAGGCTGGGATTTTTGTCTATGGATTCACTGCTGAATTCTATTAAGTAGCACAATGCCTGCCCCATAGTCAATGCTTACTAAGTATCAGCCAAACAAATCTCACTCTGTTACTAAGCCTGTAACATGTTGGTGTCTAGTTTACTAGATGATGATGGTGAAAATGATAACACATGTGATACTCTGGAATATCTCAGTAACCTGAACTCAGAAACTTTCTTTAGGGATTCCAACACCTGCTTCTATCCAAGCAGAATGAAGTTAGAGTAATATAGGTCAGAAAATAAAGCATTCATTTTACCTTTTCTCAGAATTTACTATTCTGTTACTTATAGTTCTTTGATTCTTTATCTACAACATTGTCATGGGTTGGAATCCAGTGAGAAATTTGTACTAAGTAGAGATTTGGGAGTTGGACTGTGAAGAAGGCTGAGCGCTGAAGAATTGATGCTTTTGAACTGTGGTGTTGGAGAAGACTCTTGAGAGTCCCTTGGACTGCAAGGACATCCAACCAGTCCATTCTGAAGGAGATCAGTCCTGGGTGTTCTTTGGAAGGAATGATGCTAAAGCTGAAACTCCAGTACTTTGGCCACCTCATGAGGAGAGTTGACTCTTTGGAAAAAACTCTGATGCTGGGAGGGATTGGGGGCAGGAGGAGAAGGGAACGACCGAGGATGAGATGGCTGGATGGCATCACGGACTCAATGGACGTGAGTCTGGGTGAACTCCAGGAGATGGTGATGAACAGGGAGGCCTGGCGTGCTGCGATTCATGGGGTCGCGGAGAGTCAGACACGACTGAGCGACTGAACTGAACTGAACTGAGGGATTTGGGAAGAACGTTTTGCTGCTTGTCAAGTTAAGTTATTCAGCCAGTCAGCAAACAGAATCATTGTTGCCTGGCATTCTGCTGCAAGTGATGACCAGAATTCAAGATCAGTAAGGCCTTTGTTCCAGGAACTAGGTAAAATTCCAAGAAATTTTTCTTCAGACATAATCAAACTACTTTATCCTATAGTTTGCAGTTTATCCTTCTAATTCACTTTTTTAGTGGAAATGGAAGAAAAACGGACATCCCTTCTGCCATAAAATTCTGAAGAGAGCTTGCTAATAAAAGCTTTTGAATATTCAATTTTGAACCTTGAGACCAAAGAACAGAAATTTGCAAGGCTTCATTCTTCAATACTGTGACATTGAGAATGAATAATTGAATGTTAAATTAAAAATATGAATGAAGTCCTCAGGGGCACACAAGAATGTTAACAGTGGCTGTCTCTCGGTCACAGAATTTTTATTGTTGTTGATATCTTTATTTTTTCAAGAGTAAGCATGCATTATTCATATACATATATATTAATTTTTAAAAGGAGGTATCTTTTTCCTTAAAACAGCATTTCAAGTCTTGGGGGTAGTAGATATTTTTTAAATGTCTTCAAAGTCTTATCATTAGCTAAGTAGAATGGGAGAAGAGATAAAAAGCAAGTAGAGTTGAAAACATGAAAACAGGTAACCACAAGTCATGTAAGAAATATGTAGTCAAAAGTTCAACAAACTCTTTTGGCAACACAGTTAACTGAAATCATTTATAAGCAACTTCTCTCGGCCCTTCTGATATTTTCCCATAAATGCTAAGATATCATTATATTCAGGGACTGTAGGCTATTGGAGGAGACAAAACATGAAACACATTTTTGACTAATAATATTTTATTTTAAAATGCCATTGATCTTAAACTACCTCCACAATTGCAAATTGGGGACTTTTCAAGTAATTTATAGAGGAAAACTATGAAGTTTATCTTTTGAAATAAAATGAAATAATATCTGCACTTCCTACTTTGGGGAAATTTATGTTAAATCCCATCGACAGGCAGAGATGACAAAACACTGAGAAATATTTAAAGATTTCATTTCTCTTCCTGATAACGACAAGGTTCATTTTGTGCTCTCAGAGGGGAAATCAAATCTGATTTACCTTCAACAACATCAGTGCCATGATCCACATTTCACATTCTTTAAACAGCCTCAGGAAAGCAAGGATATTACTGTCCTTTCACAATGGGGTTGATCAACTGCCAAATGCCTGATAAATCATCAAATGCTTTCATTTGAAGCTACCTATTTCTTTATCATGATGAAGCATGATGTGCAGCATGTGGCAACCCATCATAATCTAACGGGTAAAAAGAAACTTGATTTACACAACCTTTCTTTGAAAGGGCAAACAATAGTAGCAGTGAAAGGATGGACTACAACTACATGTATTTTTTTTCATTCTTCTTGATTTTTTGTTTCACCCTAATAGCAGAATATCTCATTCCTTTCCTTTGCCCTGTCTGAGAAAAACCAAATAAGATTTGAAAGAAATCCCAGAAGCATCTGAAAAATAACACTGACCAGCCTCATTCTCATAATCCTCAAATTACTATTCTGATCCTGAATCCCGAGCAGACTGGCAGTGAGCTGAGAGGAAACATTCGTGCCCAGGCTATGAATTTAAACATCGAGCAGAAAAAGGAATTAAAGGATTTAATCATTCTACCAAGCTCATAAGGTGTAGCAAAGCAAATCTTGGTAGCTGCCTTGACTGAATTGGAGGGAAGATTGTTGGCAGCTTATTGAGGGTAGGTGGGGGTTGTATTTTATTGTTTCTAGTTTTTTCTATGAACTGAATCCAAGGTGGTCAAATTTGTAGTGCAAGGCCCAACTCTGAGGAGCACACCCCTGAGCCCACTCCAAGTTATCACACTGGTCCTTTGGGTTTTACTCTTTCCTTTGTGCCAACTGCCATACATTCTCAGTAATAAGATTTGGAGGTAGAATGAGAAAGGCAAAATAATCTATTTTGTTCTCAGAGAGATACCAACATAAACGCTATAACTCCATCCATCACTGTTGCCCTCCTGTACAACTGAGGGTGGGAAGTATTAATGGTGCCAGGAAACTGAATTCATAGCTTAAGGAAAACAAAGCAGAACAGCATGACAAATTCTAATTTTAATACAGTTCAGTTCAGTCGGTCAGTCGTGTCCAACTCTTTGCGACCCCATGAATCGCAGCACACCAGGCCTCCCTGTCCATCACCATCTC
>SJYT01012464.1:40778-71767 GCA_006410635.1 Cephalophus harveyi
TGGAGTTTCAGCTTTAGCATCATTCCTTCCAAAGAAATCCCAGGGTTGATCTCCTTCAGAATGGACTGGTTGGATCTCCTTGCAGTCCAAGGGACTCTCAAGAGTCTTCTCCAACACCACAGTTCAAAATTCTTCATCAATTCTTTGGCACTCAGCTTTCTTTACAGTCCAACTCTCACATCCATACATGACTACTGGAAAAACCATAGCCTTGACTACACGGACCTTTGCTGGCAAAGTAATGTCTCTGCTTTTCAATATGCTGTCTAGGTTGGTCATAACTCCTTCCAAGGAGGAAGCGTCTTTTAATTTCATGGCTGCAATCACCATCTGCAGTGATTAATTTTAATACAAGGTATAGTTAAATGCCATATCTCCCATTTCTGAAGCCTAAAAAAGTTTGAAAGAGTTGTATCAAACTTACTTGGCCTTTCCATTCAAAAGAATTTCTTCTATACATCTGTGTCTCCCTGTGGGAGAGGGAGAGGGTGGGATGATTTGGGAGAATGGCATTGAAACATGTATACTATCATGTAAGAAATGAATCGCCAGTCTAGGTTCAATACAGGATACAGGATGCTTGGGGCTGGTGCACTGAGATGACCCAGAGAGATGATATGGTGAAGAGGTGGGAGGGGGGTTCAGGATTGGGAACTCATGTACACCCATGGCAGATTCATGTCAATGTATGGCAAAACCAATACAGTATTGCAAAGTAAAATAAAAATAAATGAATTTTTTAAAATGCTGAAACCACACAAAAAAAATAATTTCTTTAGAATCCTGTATTCCCCACCAATACATGCATCCTCTTGCCATTTATTAAAGACCAACATAATGTATTTTTCTATACAGCCATTAAGTCTTGTTATTGGTCTACTTTTCAACTGATATTTTTAGGCAACGAAAAACACTGAACTATTTTACTATTCCTGAGGACACACACATATACTTTAGAAGAAAGAACATATATAGAATATTCTATTTATCTCTAGAAAATTAGGTTTGAGGTAAGAATGAAACTGAAACTAAAAACTCTGGGAATTTCAGAGGAATGACATTTTCATCTTCAAGGACATGTCAATCACTAACAAGGACAAGATCTTCTACCTACAAATGTAGTCCTTGTACCACTAGAAATAAAGAACAGGAATCCATTTTAATTTGAATACCATTCTCTCTGCTGAGCAAACTCACAAAAGGAGTTCATTAGTGCCACCTGGGGTGACGAGTTTATGGTTCTGTCATTACAGCTGCTAATAAATGAACTGATGATATGAATCTGATTAACTAAAATCTCTGTTCATCTTGAACTATATTATAAAAATCAAAGTCAAGACGATGTGCTCCACAGCATTCAGATGTAATGAAGCCTAAAACTCTCACCACAAAGTGAGAATTATGTATGGTGAGCTATCATATTTAACCCAAAATGTTTTGGGGGCTAATAACCCATAACCCACTGCTCATCAAAATGGGCCAAGAGAAAAGACACTGTTGAAATCAATAAGCTAACACTACTGTCATTTGCGATTGTTTCCACTGCTAAGAGCATCGGTATAAGCACATCTACACATAGATGTCTTAGATGGTCTTCCCAGGGAAGCTGCATTGATCCTTTTCTCCATTTTACATTCACTGGAACCAAGCAGAACCCAGTAGGGTCTTCCCAGCAGCAGACCCCTTCATTTCCCCCATTTCTTGTTTGTAGAAAAAATAAAAATAAAAGCTTTAGCCCCATAGGCCTTTCCTGAGTTCCAAAGAGCAGACTCCAGCAGTTATTAATTACAGAAGAGAGGGAATGCAGAAACAAAGGAAAGCGGTTTAACAAAAAGTAGCGATAGCTTAAACAATAGTTGAGCTATAAAAGAAAGTAACAAGACCCCTAGTTCTTTAAGAGATCTAGATAACAACCTGATATATGTCCTTGAGTTGTTTTACAGATGCCAGGACCCCACCAAACAGAACTGCTGACCATAAACACAAAAATCTCAGACTAGTTGGAACCAGAAGATTGAAAATTAAGATTTCTGAAACATCAACCTGTTACCTCCCCACCTATTGAGAAAAATATCCACAAGTTGATCATGCAACCCTAATGTTGCTTTTAAAAACTCTTCCATAAAATCCATGGGGACGAGTTCTGGTCCTTTTAGCACTAACTGCCTGTTTTCCTTGCTTGATGCCTTGCAAATATACTTTCCTTCACCACAACTTGATATCAGTAGATTGGCTTTATGAATCTTTCATTGCGAGAGTGGACCCAAACTCAGTTCAGTAACACAACTATTAAATCTTGATTTCCTCCTTTGATAAGAATTTAATGTGTATTCAATAAATGTTCACAGACACTTGGAAAATTATAAAATGAACTATAGAGTCAGCACTTTAAAACTAGTTAGCTAGGTTATATTTACCATGTTTACATAGACATTTAAACACAAGTAACAGACAACTGTTTTTAAAAATGGAGAATCTTTTTATATAGATCACATAGCAAGCTTTAAGTAAATTTCAAAATAAAAGAAAGGTCATTTTGGAATAAGTTGAGTCTAAGAAATGTTCTTGAGTGAGTGAGTGAGTGAAGTCGCTCAGTCGTGTCCGACTCTTTGCGACACCATGGACTGTAGCCTAGCAGGCTCCTCCCCCCATGGGGTTCTCCAGGCAAGAGTACTGGAGTGGGTTGCCATTTCCTTCTCCAGGGGATCTTCCCCACCCAGGAATCGAACCCAGGTCTCCTGCATTCCAGTCAGACGCTTTAACCTCTGAGCTACCGGAGAAGCCCAAGAAATGTTCTTAGAGGAACATAAATAAATATGGGATTTTATCTACAGCTCATTTGCTATATTGGGTTGAGAACATTTGACAAGAAGAAGTTGACAGATGTTGAAAGCAGTAAGAGGAAATATTGATAAGGTGGGGACATGTTAAGACATTTTAAATACTGGGATGAGAAAATCTCAACCTTAAAAGGGTAAAGGAAGTACTGTGTTCTTAATGAGAGGGACATGATAAAAGTGGTGCTACAAGAAAATTACAGATTAAGGAATGAATATGCAAATGTCAGGGATACTTGTTAAGAGATTGTTGTGGCAATACAGGTCGACAATAATGAAGGCCTTGATTAGTTTATGGAGATTAGAATAAATAACCCAATGACTGAGAAAGACACTGATAAATATGGATCTGTAGGATCCAGTGACTGATGAGCTGTGAGAGATTTTAGGGGAGATAAATATGAAAGAGAAAAGTGACTTGAACATTTTGATACTTAGAGATGGGAAGAAATGTCATTTTAATCAATCAACTTGGAAAAATGGAGGAAGACATAATTTGGGAACTACTCAAGTCTGGTATATAGGATTTTGCAGTAAAGGACAGAAATTCAAAGAGAACTGCCAAAACTTTAGAGTTGAGAGACCCTTAAGGATGATGGGGTTCAAATTCCCAGCAGCTCTCTCTCAGGAATCTTTTCTGTAATTCTCCTAACAGAGATACAAACATTTTGTGTTTGGAGACATTACTAGGAACCCCTCCCTTATATTGAATTAAAGTTTACTTTCCTGCAACCTGAACTTAAAATTTCCATTTGTACCTTCTGGAACAAAACTGCACAAGACTATGGCCTATTCCATGTAATAATTTTTCAAATATATGACAGTCACTGCATCCCCCTTTAATTCCAGCTCTTCAATATTAATCATCCCCTACCTAGTTTCCTCAGATATAGCTCATTATAAACTTTTTATCATAGACTAATAGTAGGCATCATGCTGCTGCTGCTAAGTCGCTTCAGTCGTATCCGACTGTATGTGACCCCATAGACAGCAGCCCACCAGGCTCCCCTGTCCCTGGGATTCTCCAGGCAAGAACACTGGAGTGGGTTGCCATTTCCTTCTCCAATGCATGAAAGTGAAAAGTGAAAGTGAAGTCGCTCAGTCATGTCCGACTCTTCGCGACCCCATGGACTGCAGCCCACCAGGCTCCTCTGTCTATGGGATTTTCCAGGCAAGAGTACTGGAGTGGGGTGCCATCACTTTCTCTGATAGGCATCATGAATATCTCCCAATTATGAGAATTACTGATTACTATGTTAGTCTTATGCCTGGATTTTAATAATTCTCTCTTACAATAAAAGGACAGGCAAGTTTCTTTTCCTGCAAGCAACAAATATAAAAACTACATTCAAAACTAAAATATCTTATGTCTGTTGAAAACTCAAGACCAGCAAGTCTGAAGAATTTGTGCTTAGGATTCTATCTTAAATGAAAGAATAAATTTAAGTGAATCAAATTCAATTTCCCAAAGGTTTGTGATTTTCTACTTGTATTCATGCTACAAATTTGTCAGGCCATAAAGATTTTAGACAAATTATTGTTATTATTGTCTGATATTTTTAACAATGTGTTTGCTTCTAAACCTTGAGGTGCACTCATGAAAAAGAAAAATCCATTTAAATATCTATTATCTCTGAATGGAGACTGAATTCGATGAAACCTCCATACAGCTAACAAATGTTTGCCTACCCAAATGACTTCTGCTCTGGCATTATGCCTCAGAAAATAAATTATTATTATTTATGATCATAATAATGTATATTTACATAATAAGTTTCTCAGAGGAGTTGAAACCAATTTTTGCTTATTCTATAGCACCTCTCATTTGTAAAAGTCAAAAAACTGCAGTCTGTTGTTCCAAGAGGGAAAATGTGTTAGAAAGGCATAGGCCAATCAAGGCAAAAGTCAGTATTCAATGTGCCAGCAGAGAAGACTCATAAATCTTGTGATTCAAAACTCATAATCTTTACATTCATTGTGAGGTACTCTTATAAAATAATGTTAGAATCTTAAAAATAAATGTGCAATATTTTAAGTACCTACTCTGTGGCCGACATTATATGACACAGAACAGGTGTGGTCGGTGGCTCAGTCATGTTCAACTCTTTGCAACCCCCTGGACTGTAGCCCTCCAGACTCCTCTGTCTGTGGAACTTTCCAGGCAAGAATACTGAGTTGTCATTTCTTCCTCCAGGGGATCTTCCCAATCCAGGGGTCGAACCTGTGTCTTGTGTGTCTCTTGCATTGGCAGGTGGATTCTTTACCACTAGTATCATCTGGGAAACCCCTGGAAGAAGTGCTCCAGTCTCAAGTCTGAGAAGACAAGATGACAAAACAAGAAATAACTTCAGACTCCTGTAAGAGAGTATATAATGGCTTCTTTACGGAAAGTGGCAGCATTGCTAAATTACAGGATTAGAAACAAAAAGAGCTCTGTTTTATTCCCTACTCTGCAACCAACCTGGGGCTAGTTATTTATCCCACCTGTAAAATGCAGTAAAACTACGTATCACCATCCTATCTCAGAAGGATAGGTGAGGATAAATTACCTGTAGGTGCCTGGAGTTTCACAAAATGTGTTGTGATATACAAATTATGTAACTTTCATCTTGCTTTTATAACTCATTCATGGCCCTTACATACTGAAGGGTACCTTTGGTGGTCTAGATAGCACATCAAAATACATCCAACATTCCTATTCAATGTCTCCTGAGGATTAGCTGAAGATCAAGCTAATATGATTCACTGATTGCACATTAAATCATGTAAGATTGAGATGTACAAGGTCTCAATTTATTTTCATAATATAAAATTAACCTTGTAGGTACAAAATCACAGCATTATTTTATAATTATAGGTATATCCTCTGTATTTATGAGACATTACAAAATATCTGACCTTCTCAGTGTAGGTTAGCTAATTATTTTGTATCTAACAAAAGCAAGTTCATGAAACCTGTATCTCAATGTGTGACCAACACTTCTCCATCTTACCAGCTCCAATTACCGTTGTTCTTGACACATTAATTAAATTTCATATTCAAGAAAGAATTTAGAATTTTAAAACTTAGCTAATCTTGCCCCAGTGACTGCTGTTTATGTAATATCAGACTCTCAGTGTAGAAAAAGCATAAATGAGTTCCTATTTATTTATCCATAGGTTTGTTTTCTACTAGACCATCAGCAGCTATTTGGGGGCAAAAAATTAATTTTTTAATTCATGCTTGTAACCATAGCTCCCAGAAGGATACTTTGCATAGGGTAAGCAAATAACAAATATTTCTAGCATGTCTGAGCAATATTTGTATTGAAAAGATATGGCTCTTTGAGTATCAGTGCTATTATGGGCAGTAGAATGTTGTCAATTTTTATTGGTCATGTTTTAACACTGGTCATGCTCAGATTTACATGGGTTTTGAATAACTGCAAGTCTAAAACCTGTGATTCCATCTAATGAAGCTATATTTACTCATCTTCCCTTTTGATAATCATTTCTTAAAGAGCCCAGCACAGTGCAGGCATATAATAGTGTAAAATAATCACTGATAAATTTAATGCTCTCAAAATAGCTAAAATCAAGTCATGGGCTCATTTTTGATCATAGCAGATTTGGAGGATATAGAAATCATCGTTTCCTATTCTTTAATTACAAATGTTACATTTTGCAGAGAAACATCTCAATATTCAAATATGCGTAAAGGCATTGTAGTAAATAAAGATTGAATCTTGAATGTGATTTTGTAAGTATAAAACTGAGAAATACTTGATGCCAAATTTTTTATAGAATCATTCTGCTTGACCATCACACTATCCTTCCTCAGATTTTTCTCATCCTCCAGATTTTTCTTCTCCATGAAACATGCAAGAGCCATTTGCTTGCTCTCTCCTTCTGAGCGAACTCACAGAAAAACTGTATTTTTAATACAGAAGTTGGAGCTTAAGAATTTCACTATACATCAACACATCACAGAAGTCCTTTATATAAAATGACAAAAGTCAAAGTCCACATATTAAGACATAACTATGGAAGTAGATGGGATACTGTGAAAGAACTTATTTTTAATGTATTAATTCTGTATGTCTTGTAGCACTGGTACACAATCAAATTGACATTACTCAAGTTAGCTGCTATTTTTAAATAATTTATTTAATTTCCATTAAGAATAGTAAACTATCAGGTGCCAATATAAATGCAAATGAAACAAAGCTTGATCTTGAAGAGCTTATCGTACCTTTGTAAGAACAAAACACAGTACCAAGAAATGGGTAAGAATAATTATGGATAACAAGTTAATAAGTGAAGCCACAAACAAGTTAACATGTAAGTCTTTAGGGAAAAAGCTGCTAATGGTTAACAGTAGAGGTGATTTCAGAGGCTAGCAATTCCTGCAAGTAGATTTAATAGGTTACAGCAGATCGGGACCAGTTTTATTTACCATTCGCTAGTACCATGTGAATAAGCAATGTAAACTTGTCGCAATGTTCATATAGAAAAGTGGATGAATAAAGGCAGGAAAATGACAACAACCAGGTTGTAAGAGGTGTCCCAGAGCACATGAGCTTTGGTCCTGAGGCTCTTGAGTATTCAGTCCCCCTTGGAAGGAGGAAAGGGAGAGGGGTGAACACATGATCACACTCATATTAAAAATAAGTGGTGGCATCAATTTGGAGAGATGAATTAAGATTAAGAAAGAGATTTTCCGAGAATCAGAAAGCTTATCATTTAGATCCGAGGTAAGAGAAAACTAGGAGTTTTGGTAAATCAATAGAACATATAGCATAAAAGGGGAGGAGGTGAGTAATGTCAGGGCTTGAAGTAAAATTTCAACAGGAAAATGTGTTTATTCTATTCTAGTACAGGAAATCCTAGACTTTCTAGCTTTCAATATAGAACTGAGAATAAATACAGTATCTTATGATTGCTAGATCCTATTTCAAAATTTGTAAGAAATCAGAATTGTTATGAAATCACTTACACACTTAGCTAGCTACTCTTGTCATTTAAAGATTCTATAAGTCAAATAGCTATCAATCTTCTCTTTTCCAGTCTTAAATATAAGGTAAAGACTGGGAATATTTATAAAGCTCACACAAATCAATTATTAAATAAATATTAACCCTAGTGTAAGTTAAAAAATGACTACAAAGGATTTTTCATCTTCTTTTCCTGCCACTAGATAAAATGCAGTTTCCCAGGTGGTTCAGTGGTAAAGAATCTGTCTGCAATGGGAGACACAGAAGATGCGGGTTCAATCTCTGGGTCAGAAAGATCCCTTAGAGAAAGAAATGGCAAGCCACTCCAGTATTCTTGCCTGTAGAATCCCATGGCCAGGGAAGCCTGGCAATCTACAGTCATGGGGTGGCAGAGACAGACACTATTTAGCAACTGAGCATGTATGCTCAATCAAAAAAAAAAAAAAATGTGCTCAATCAAAAATCCTTTTTATTAGTATTCTATTCACAGTGAATAGAGTGGTTCTGCATTGTTATTGTGATCAGAGAATTTAATCAAACTGTAAAAACAAAAAAAAAGAAAGAAAAAACAAGCAACAATTTTGTTTTTCCTTCTGGAAGTTAAATTGCATGTGGAGAGAGAATTGCGTATTCTCTTCAACCCTCCAACTCTGAAGTTCAGTTTTAACCTAATTTATTGATTCTACTTTACAGTGTTTCAATCCCCGATGAAGCATCTCTCAGGGGCTTTGGGCCTGGAATCAAAAACAATATCAAAAACTACAACTTGAAGCTACTGCTAAATATAAGAATAAGGAAATTCAGAAGCAACCAAGCATTATCAAAAGGCACCAAGCAGAGATTTAGCTTGCTCACTCATTTCTTCTGGAGAGAACTTAAAGTAAAAGTACTCTTTGTTTTAGTTATAAAACCACACTTTTTCTCAATAGTGTTGTTGGGTGTCTATTGATCCAATATTGTAGACTAAAAAACCCCTTTAGTTGTACAGTTTTTGTCTCTGATAACTCCATCCAAAAGTGGACATCGGCTAAGGCAGTAGGCTCGGCTCCAAACATTCACTGTAGCTGCTTCAGAACCACCGAGAGGGTTTGTTAAATGGATTGCCACTACTGCCCACTAGAGGTTCTGACTCAGTGGGTCTTAGGAGTGAGGTGGGAAAAACACTCAGATTTTGTTTTCCAGCAGGTTCCAAAGTGCTGCTGGTTCTAGGACCCAGCTCTATAAACATTTGACTAAGGAGGAACTCAAAAGCCTCTTGATGAAAGTGAAAGAGGAGAGCAAAAAAGTTGGCTTAAAGGTCAACATTCAGAAAACGAAGATCATGGCATCTGGTCCCATCACTTCATGGGAAATAGATGGGGAAACAGTGGAAACAGTGTCAGACTTTATTTTTTTAGGCTCCAAAATCACTGCAGATGGTGACTGCAGCCATGAAATTAAAAGCCGCTTACTCCTTGGAAGAAAAGTTATGACCAACCTAGATAGCATATTCAAAAGCAGAGACATTACTTTGCCGACTAAGGTCCATCTAGTCAAGGCTATGGTTTTTCCTGTGGTCATGTATGGATGTGAGAGTTGGACTGTGAAGAAGGCTGAGCACCGAAGAATTGATGCTTTTGAGCTATGGTGTTAGAGAAGACTCTTCAGAGTCTTCTGAAGATCCAACCAGTCCATTCTGAAGGAGATCAACCCTGGGATTTCTTTGGAAGGAATGATGCTAAAGCTGAAACTCCAGTACTTTGGCCACCTCATGAGAAGAGTTGACTCATTGGAAAAGACTCTGATGCTGGGAGGGATTGGGGGCAGGAGGAGAAGGGGACGACAGAGGATGAGATGGCTGGATGGCATCACTGACTCGATGAACGTGAGTCTGAGTGAACTCTGGGAGATGGTGATGGACAGGGAGGCCTGGCGTGCTGCGATTCATGGGGTTGCAAAGAGTCAGACATGACTGAGCGACTGAACTGAACTGAACGGAAGGGAACTAGAGACAGAGGAGACAGAAGAATAGAAATTTGCAAAGATTAGGCTCCTCAGATTCCAGCCGAACAGAGAATTCCAACCCAGAAATTTAACTATAGATGAATGTGCTATGTAGAAGGCAGAAAATATTTTCATATCCTTCTAATCAGTATTTCCCAGATGGGATGTCCAAGATTAATCTCATGTGCCTAGGAACCACAAAGAACTAAATATCCAGAATAAGGAGCAACGCTGCACAATTCATGTGTCTTACATCACCACCCCCCAATACACACCTTTCCTTACTGTGAACTTCAGCAAATGTGTGCATGCCTACGAACCAACACACTCTCCACCAGCTCCACCAGTAACAACTGCAGGGCAGGCACAAGAGTACAAGTGGAGGCCCAAATAACCATGTTTCTAAACATTTAAAAGTTATAAATCTACCTAAAAACCTATTAAATAAAATATATTCTCTATTTATTACTAGGCTTCCCTGGTGGCTCAGACAGTAAAGAATCCACCTGCAATGCAGGAGACACAGTTTCAATCCGTGGGTCAGGAAGATCCCCTGGAGAAGGGAATGGCAACCCACTCCAGTATTCTTGCCTGGAGAATTCCATGGACAAAGGAGCCTGGCAGGCTACAATCCATGGGGTTGCAAAGAGTCAGACATGACTGAGCGACTTTCACACATACACACACACAATGACTGGGCAGGCTCAGTTCTAATTTAGAATATGCAGACATGGAGTTTTGTACCTAAATATTGAGGCTCCAAAAGAAGCAGTCTCCAGCCCACAAGTAACCCTCCTTCTCTTTCCAATTTCAGCTCTGACTTACACTGTGAGGGGCCTGGAGATTTGTCTACACCCCATAAAACACTCCTTGGGCCTGCAGCATGGACATGGTGGAATGGTTTACCTTGGAAAGGTGGTCCCATTCAGTTGCAGGGTGGATCATCTGAAGGCTTGGCTTGGACTGGTAGATGCCCTCCCCACGTAGCTCCCCACATGACTGGCAGTGGTGCTGGCGCTTGGCAGGAAGCCCCAGTTTCTCCTTACCAGGCCCTCCTCATAAGCCTACTCGAAAGTCCTCCCTATATGGTGTCCAGTTTCCCCAGGATATGAGACCAAGGCAGAAGCCATAATGCTTTCTCTATGACCTTGTCTCAGAAGCCACCTACCCTCACTTTCATCCTCTTCTGTTGGTTACAAAGTCCACCCTGATTCAAAGTAGGAGGGGACAATGCAAAGGTATGAATAACATGAGGAGTGACCCACTGAGGGCCATTTGGGATGCTGGCTGCTACAAATGACCCTCTATGGACTCTTCTCACTCTAAGACTTTATGACTGGAAGGAATTTGGAAGTTATTAATAATATTGAAATACATTCCATTGAAAATACTTAATTTTAGAGATGCATAAAATTATCCATAGAAGGCAAAATAATGGCCACCCAAAAAATGTCCATCCCTCATCTGTAGACCCTGTGAATATGCTACTTTACATGGGAAAAGAGACATCAGAGATGAGACTTGAGTTAAAAACCTTGAGATGGGGAAATTATTCTGGGTTATTCAAGTTGATTCAATCTAATCACATACATAGTTAAAGGGTTTTTCTTGGCTATAGTCAAAGGGAAATGTGAGTATGGGAGAGAGAATCAGAGGGATGGCAGTATGAAAGCTCAGTTCCCTGCCATTGCTGCCTTCAAAGGTGGTGGAAGGAGCCAAGAAATGCTAGTGGTCTCCAGAAGCTGGAAAAGGCAAGAAAACAGATTCTCCTCTCATGCCTCCAGAAAGGAACCCAACCGTAAGATGCCTTGACTTAGCCAAGTGAGATTCACGATGGCCTTTTGACCTACAGAACTTTAACAACATATAAGTGTGTATTCTTTTGTATTCTTTTTATTCTACCACTGCATTTGTGGTAGTTTGTTACAGAGAAAACTATAATCAACAATGCAATTTCAAGTTTTTAAACCACTTGATAATATTAAAATCTTGAATGAGTTCATTATTAATAAATATAGAATATTATCTTATGGAATTTGTAGCTCCTGTATCACCTACATTATATTTTATTTCATTACATTAATACTCAAATTTTGCCTTGAGACCAAACTGACAAAAAAAATCTCCTTAGTTAGAAATGTATTGTGGTGAAACTGTTTTCAAGGGCATCTTCCACCTCTCAGGAGACTACATTGGATTTCATTTCTAACAACAATTCTTATAGAAACTGTTAAAAGTAGATGAGATTTAGAAAACAAGGACAAGCTTTGAATGGACTAGAAGGTTGAGAACACCTATATAAGAAATAAATCTGATTGTGTAAAAATGTGGTTGTATAAAAACACTACGAACTAATGTCAGTGTCAGATTTAAGTATGGGTAGGAAAAAGGTATTAATTTATTTGAACAATAAAATGTACTTAATAGCATTTATCATTTGTTATGCTTGTATTTGAATGCCTAATATCAATATACTGTAAGGGCCTGGGGGAGCTATCAAGTTTAACACTTTATTATTAATCTCAGAACATGGACAACATAAAATGAGAATACAAGATAAAATATTAAACATTATAGTTAAAATTAGCAATAGAAGAGATGACAAGACACCAGATGATAAATTTCCAAATAAATGACTCAGAATAAATTACATGGAACTTCAAATGAAGGAAATGTGATTAAGTGAGAAGATGATGGAGATGCTATTTTACCTGGGTTTTGAAGAGGGGAAGGAATTGTATAGTAAGAGAAAAGAGGAAAGAAATTCTAAGTAGCTAATCTAGAGATAGGGTTCCCTAGTGGCTCAGTGGTAAAGAATCCACCTTTCAATGCAGCAGATGCAGGTTTGATCGCTGGGTCAGAAAGATCCCCTGGAGAAGGAAATGGCAACCCACTCCAGTATTCTTACTTGGGAAATTCCATGCACAGAGGAGCCTGGCAGGCTACAGTCCATTGGGTCACAAAAGAGTTGGACAAGACTTGGACTAAACAACAACAAATCTAGAGATAATAAGATATGTCTATACAAGTCACTAGATTATAATTATTGGTGACTTATTTAGGAATTTTTTTAAGGATGAGAAACATGTCTCACACTTTTACTCCAGGATTTATGAGTCAAAAACATATAGTACAAGCTCAATAAATATTTACTGAGTGAAAGAAATGACTTTTAGAATAGTAAAGTTATAGAAAATATACTTAAATTTTTACAAAATACCCCTAACTCATTTTGTAAAATGAACGAAGTTCCAAAAAGAGGATCAGATGCCTGTTAAAAGGTTGTGTTAACTTTCTGAGAAGAGGTCATCAAAACATGAATTGAGTTGGCAATGAGAGAGAAGAGATACATGGCATGTCAAAGAGAAGGAAATGAAAGAATTCAATGTTGGGGTATGAGAGGAAAGTTGAACCTTAGATCCTACGTAACTATGATAATGAAGCTGCAATTAACAAGGATGGGGAAAAGAGACTGAGAAGACAATTAGTAGGTAAAGATGCTTAGTGTTGTTTTTTACACGTGGAGTGAATTATAAAACATATGAAAACCATATGGACCATGGGAGTGTGCCCTAGTAACTTGGGAGGGAGCATACATATTTGAAAGCTATGTGCACATAAACCACAATTGGAACCATGAGGAAGAATGAGATCACCAAGTGAATTCGTGGAAAGAAAAGAATAAGGATACAACTTGGGAGACTCCCACATTTAAAGAAATAAAGGAAAGAAGAGAAATGAGTAAAGGAGAGAGAAAAACAACAGAGATGCTCAAGGGAGGCATGAGAAACCAGCATAGGTCAACCATCAGGACCAAAAAGCTTCTGCAAAAATAAAAGGAGTCTTTGCATTGAGGAAGTGTCTTTGGATTTGTGTTAGAGGGTGACTTGTGACTCTTGAAAAGGTATTTTCAGAAGAATGATTGACAATCATTAATATTGTGTATCTTTTTGCTTCCGAACTTATTAAGTCATAAGTTAAAAGTTAACATATTGAAATACAAATAATAGGGCTCTGAAGGAGTATTCAACATCCCACCACACTTCCTCCTCATAGTTTCTACTAGTTATGTATCCAAAGCAGTCTAAGTAGTTGCCGGTTAGTGAAGCAGCTAATGATCAAAAGACTCACCACATAAGGTCAGGTGTATGTAAGTGGAGGAGTGTGCCTACACTTTGAACCTTGAATCGAGGGAAGCTGACAACAGAAAGGATCTAAGAACCTCAATTGTATCCTGATCTGTGTGGACCCAAGCCTCCTTACATAGAAAATTCAAGTTACTGTGGACATTTCCTTATTGTTGAAGGGACACCAAATATCTAGACCACAGGGCAAAGAGAGTAGTTTCTCTACAACTCATATAACCAGTGCAGCAACATTTGCCTGATGATACAGAACAGGGGGAGTTTCTTCTAAAATAAGTGTTAGCTTTACCAAATTTACATCAAGAATTTATAGTAAGGCTGCAAAATGAAAACGTGAAATTAGCAAAACTGTGGGTTCACAAAGTTATATCTCATACACCAGTAGATAAACCACACCACCTCTACTCACACTGACATTTTTGTCAACACACTCTGCTAATTATTCAGGATAGTATTTTTCATAATTGGCAAGGCCATGCCCCCTGCGTGGATTTCTCAGTGAATGCTGAAAAATTGCTAAATACAATTTATGTAATTTATTTTTGTCACTGATCTTATTAGTGCTTCCATTGCTGAACTGTGGGTGGATGTGTGTATGAAAATGCAGCCTTGACTTTTTCAAGAAAGAAGTTATATAACTTTACACTTCATAAATTTAACAACCAAAATGTTATCTGTAATAAGTGTTTCTGGGAAGCACTGTTTTACCACTGACTGGTTTGATGGGAGTTGATTAGATCATGGTTTTTCATCTGTGTGTTGTTACTGATACTGGCTCCATTCCAGTTGGCAGAGAGGGTGTCTAAACACTCACAAACAAAAATTACCCATAAAACCTGTGACAGGGTTCTCTGAGTTCATAGCTACAGATCACTGCACATCTGGATGGGTTGTTTCAGCTGAGTTTATAATGTCACATCCCTTGTAAACACGACACACCTGTCTCTCTGTTTAACAGACAATTTTTGAAGCTGAAGCATTTATTTTCTCCCAGAACTCAGCAATGACACATTATTTACTGATATTGAAACAGGAGGCCCCAAAACCTTGCAGGATTTTCATTCTTTTGTCTTTAGAAGACGTAACCCTTGACTTCAATAAACCAGCAGAAAAAAAATCAGTCCTGTTTAGACATACAGGGGGAAATTAAAAGGGACACATATGAGAGTCAAATTCTCGATGATTCCCATTGGTTTTCCAGAGATTCAACAGAGGGATTTGTAGCTATTTTCATTTTTCACACGTTGAAAGTCACTTTTGCTGTCAGTGTTACAGAAGATTATCACCAAACTATCTGTGAGCATCCACTATGTGCAAGCCTCTGTTAATAGACTTATAAAGTTACAAAGGGGTGTATCACTGTCGTCACCCTGCTCCAGAGGGACTTATAACCATGCAGAGGAGAGAACAGGAACGTACGAAAAGATGCAAAACCAGAGAGTAAGTAGATGTCAACCACACGTGTGCATCTGTGCTCAGTTGTATCTGACTCTTTGTGACTCTATGGACTGTAGGCTACCAGGCTCCACTGTCCATGGAGTTTTTCAGGCAAGAATACTGGAGTGAGTTGCCGTTTCCTTCTCCAGGGGATCTTCCTGATCCAAGGATCGATCCCACATCATCTGCATTAGCAGGTGGATTCTTTACCACTGAGTCATCAGGGAAACCCTGTCAACCACCTGCAAGGTGGGACTGAAGCAAATGATCAATGGAAAGTACCTGTGTCTACAGGAAGCAGGAATGAAGTCTGCTCCGAGTCAATCACTGGTTACTACTCTGTCCATCACCTCAAATCATTAACTTCAAATAAATCATTTTATTATAGAAGCCTCAGGACCAATTTCCAGGCATGCTCATAAACTATACACCAGATTTTCTGCTCTTCACCCTAGTGTTCCTCTACTTGGCCTCAAATAGCTAATGTAATTAGATATTTGTATCTTTACTTTAACTGGACATACCAGCCAAAATAATTACATTAGAAAGGAAGCACCGATGGTGGTACTTAAACAGTGCTGGGGTATTTGGAGTTGGAGGTTTGAATAATTTTCAGGACAAAACTTCTGGAGGTGTATCTTTATAATTATGGCTCATATGAAGTGGTGGAAGGTAACAAAAATGGAAAACAGTTTCTGAAAAAGACATGTTCATACCTTTTTTTTTTTTTTTATGACCATAGGATTTAACTCCCATGATTCAGCATTGGTGGATTAAAATTGCCTTGACCCTTTCATAACTCATTCCCTTTATTCTGTGTACCTTTACTGAGTAGCTTCTATATGTCAATTTTGCTGATGGGAGCTAAGAAAACAATAAACCAGTTCTGCCCTCAAGGAGTTTCCAGTCTAGTGGGGAAAACAGACAAGGAAATAAGCGACAGAGAAGAATACATGTGATTCTACTGATGCACAGAACAAGAAGGAGGGAAACCAAGAGTGGGTAATTCGTGAGCTGAGTGTTATGAAGGTAAATAGAAGGGAAAGAGCATAGCAGGGGAAGGAGACAATACATGTTTTGTAGTTCATATGGGCCCAGAAAATAGGACTCCTTAACCCAAAACAAGGATTCACATATACAAACTACTATATGTAAACAGATAATCAACAAGGACCTACTGTTTAGCACAAGGAACTCTAGGCAGTATTTTATAATAACCTATATAGAAAAAGAATCTGAAAAAGAACAGATATAAAAAACTGAATCACTGCTGTACACCTGAAACTAACACAACACTGTAAATCAACTATACTTCAATAGAAAAAAAAATGCATTAAAGAATATACAATGGGGCAAAGATAGCCTCTTCAATAAATGGTGCTGGGAAACTGGACAGTTACATGTAAAAGAATGAAATTAGAACACTTCCTAACACCATACACAAAGATAAACGCAACATGGATTAAAGACCTAAATGTAAGATCAGAAACTATAAAATTCCTAGAGGAAAACAGAGGCAGAACACTTGGCATAAATCAAAGTAAGATCCTCTATGACCCACCTCCTAGAGTAATGGAAATGAAAACAAAAGTAAACAAGTAGGACCTGATTAAACTTAAAAGCTTTTGCACAGCAAAGGAAACTATAAGGTGAAAAGGTGAAAAGACAACCCTCAGAATGGGAGAAAATAATAGCAAATGAAACAACTGACAAAGGATTAATTTCCAAAATATATAAGCAGCTCATACAACTCAATGCCAGAAAAACAAACAGCCCAATCAAAAACTAGGAAAATGACCTAAACAGACATTTCTCCAAAGACATACAGATGGCTAACAAACACATGAAAAGATGGTCAACATTTCTCATTATTAGAGAAATGCAAATCAAAACTACAATGCAATATCACCTCACACCAGTCAGAATGGCCATCATCAAAATGTCTACAAACAATAAATGCTGGAGAGGGTGTGGAGAAAAGGGAACACTCTTGCACTGTTGGTGGGAATGTAAATTGATACTACCACCAGGGAAGATGGTATGGAGATTCCTTTAAAAACTAGGAATAAAACCACCATATGACCCAGCAATCCAAAACCTAGGCATATACCCTGAGGAAACCGAATTGAAAAAGACACATGCATCCCATTGTTGACTGCAGCACTGTTTACAATAGCTAGAAGTACATCGACAGATGAATGGATAAAGAAGTAGTGGTATATATACACAATGGAACATTACTCAGCCATAAAAAGGAACATATCTAAGTCAGTTCTAATCAGGTGGATAAATCTAGAATCTATTATACCTATTTACCCTCTCACTCCTGAGAAGGTAAAGTGTGACTCATATCCCTAGAGGGTTTGGAAAGAGAAGCTGAGCGTGGTAGTCCAGCCCCTTCTCTCTCCTTATCTTTGGGAGAAATAAAGAAAGAGAAACAAAGTCAGAAAGAGAAATAAATATTGTCTTCTAATGCATATATACAGAATCTAAAAAAAATAGTACTGAAGAATTTAGTTACAGGGCAACAGTGGAGAAAAGACATACAGACTAGATTTATGGACTTGGGGAGATGGGAGGAGAGGGTGAGATGTATGGAGAGAGTAATGTGGAAACTTACATTACCATATGTAAAATAGATGGCCAATGGGAATTTTCTGTATGGATCAGCAAACTCAAAGAGGGGCTCTGTATCAACCTACAGGGGTGGGATGGAGAGGGAGATGGGAGGGAGGCTCAAAAGAGAGAGGATATATGTATACCCATGGCTGATTCATGTTGAGGTTTGACAGAAAACAACAAAATTCTGTAAAACAATTATCCTTCACTTAAAAAATAAATCATCAGTTCAGTTCAGTCGCTCAGTCGTGTCTGACTCTTTGGGACCCCATAAATCGCAGCACACCAGACCTCCCTATCACCAACTCCTGGAGTTCACTCATACTCATGTCCATCGAGTCGGTGATGCCATGCAGCCATCTCATCCTCTGTCGTCCCCTTCTCCTCCTGCCCCCAATCCTTCCCAGCATCAGAGTCTTTTCCAATGAGTCAACTCTTCCCATGAGGTGGCCAAAGTACTGGAGTTTCAGCTTTAGCATCATTCCTTCCAAAGAAATCCCAGGGCTGATCTCCTTCAGAATGGACTGGTTGGATCTCCTTGCAGTCCAAGGGACTCTCAAGAACACTTTCTGCCATAAGGGTGGTGTCATCTGCATATCTGAGGTAATTGATATTTCTCCTGGCAATCTTGATTCCAGCTTGTGCTTCTTCCAGCCCAGCGTTTCTCATGATGTACTCTGCATAGAAGTTAATAAGCAGGGTGCCAATATACAACCTTGACGTACTCCTTTTCCTGTTTGGAACCAGTCTGTTATTCCAAGTTCAGTTCTAACTGTTGCTTCCTGACTTGCATACAGATTTCTCAAGAGTCAGGTCAGGTGGTCTGGTATTCCCATCTCCTAGAATTTTCCACAGTTTATTGTGATCCACACAGTCAAAGGCTTTGGCATAGTCAATAAAGCAGAAATAGATGTTTTTCTGGAACTCTCTTGCTTTTTCCATGATCCAGCAGATGTTGGCCATTTGATTTCTGGTTCCTCTGCCTTTTCTAAAACCAGCTTGAACATCAGGGAGTTCACGGTTCACGTATTGCTGAAGCCTGGCTTGGAGAATTTTGAGCATTACTTTACTAGTATGTGAGATGAATGCAATTGTGCGGTAGTTTGAGCATTCTTTGTCATTGCCTTTTAATTCAAAGAAGACAGTAGATGGGAGCCCAGAAGAAAATGTATATTACCAAAGGAAGCTAGAGTGGAGGATGCACCGTGGGTGCATCTGTGCATATGTGGACACTGCTAGTCAGTTGGCCAGACTTACTTCTCCAGCCACAGGCCATGTGGGACCATAACAACATGGAGAAACAAGCCAACTCCCAAAGAAAAGGAGAGAGAAGGGGCAAGCCTACCATGCTCAGCTTCTCTTTCCAAACCCTCTAGGGATATAAGTCACACTTTACCTTCTCAGGAGTAAGAAGTATATGAGGGCATGGAGAGAGATCAGAAATGTTACTCCAGTAGCTCTTCTTCCACATTCATAGATATTAATATACCAGGAGTGGGAAAGAAACACTCCTCCCTAACACTGTCTGATGCACAGACATGAGAGATCATGGCCTGAAACCCCAAGTAAGTTGAGATGGCAGAAGAAACATGTATGTTAACAGATGCAGCTGAGGATGAGACTTGCTGGGGACCACAAAACAAAGAGCCAAAAATAAGAAGCCAGGAGTTCTCTATATTTTACACGTTAGTGCCTAGCCTGTCCCCTATACCATCAAACCATTCTGACACCAAATCTAATTGGTTTCAGTATTTTCATACCTGTGACTTAAGTGTTGGTGATATTGTTAATCTGTGTGAAATACACGATTAACCAGAAGTCAGGAGGCAGGGTAAATGTCTAAATGATGGAAACAATAGGAACACTGTTCACCGGAAGCAATAGACTATCCCTTCAGGCTATTCATCTGTATATATTCTAAACTATAGTGTTACACTGAAGGTTTGGAACCAGGATAGAGTTACAGAATTATATTCTACATATAAAAAATGATCATTCACAAGAGTTTATGTAGTCATTTTTTAGTTATTAGTCATTAAATTACTTGTGGAAGATCAATTATGCCAAGACATTTCTTAATATCCTGCAAAATCAAGATTTCCATCTGACCAGCAGAAACAATTTTCTGAAGGAATTAAATGATTTTGAAACAGTTGTTTCTGATTAACTCCATCATTAAAATGAGTACTTGAAAATACTCTGCCTTGCTCTATCTATAAAAGATAATCTACAAATCAAAACCACAATGAGATTGCCTCATGCCTTTTAGAATGGCTGTTATCAAAATGTCAAGAGACAACAAGTGTTGGCAGCAAGGGTGTGAAGAAAAGAATATCCTTGTGCATTGTTGGTGGGAATGTAAATTGGCACAGCCACTGTGTAAAATAGTATAGGTTCCTCAAAAACTTAAAAATGGAACTAATACATGACCCAGCAATCCCACCTTGAAGATATATTCGAAGGAAGTGAAACCACCATTTCAAAGAGCTATCTGCATCCCCATGTTCCTTGCAGCATTATTTCATGGTAGCAGTGGCTCACACAGTAAAGAATCTGCCTGCAATGCAGGAGACCCAGGCTCAATCCCTGGAAGATCCCCTTCCAGGAAGGGAAGATCCCCTGGAGAAGGGAATGACTAACCACTCCAGTATTCTTGCCTGGAGAATTCCATAGACAGAGGAGCCTGGTGGGCTCCAGTCCTTAGGATCACAAGCAGTCAGACAGACGGAGTAACTACCACTTTCATGATATGGAAATAAGCATTCACTGATTCAGCCATAAAAAAGAACAAAATCTTGTCATTTGAGGCAATATGAATGGACCTGGAGGGCATTATGTTAAGTTAAAGAAGTCAGACAAAGAAAGACAGTCCTATGTAATACAGTATGATCTCATTTACATGCGGAATTGAAAGAAAACTGAACTTACACAAACAGAACAGACTAGTTGGTTGCCAGAGGTTGAGGTTGATGGTGGGAAATGGATAAAGGTTTTCAAAAGATACAAACTACCAATTACAAGATAAATAAGTTCTGGGGATGTAATATATAGCATAGTGACTACAGGTAACTATACTGTATTTTATATTTGCAAATTGCTAAGAGAATAGATCATAAAAGTTCCCATTGTGGGGAAAAAATGTTACTATGCGAGGTGATGAACGTTAAAATATATGCATATATCAAATCATTATGTTGTACACTTAAAACTAATATGATGTTCTATGTCAATTATATCTCAATAAAGCTTTTACTTTAAGATATTTTAAAACAAACTAACAATATAGGTATAAACTTAAGTATATAAACACAAACGTCAAGCAGGAAACATCTTTTTAACAGTGCTCCTCTGTTGCTTCCCTATCCATTGAATAAAAATTGCATCGGTGTGAAGTTTTCTCCTCTAAAATGGTGCTCAAATGTCCTGAACACAAACAGAGGAAGGGTGCCTTTATTTGCATGGTGTCACCTCACCTTAGGAAAATCTCTCCCTCACTTCCCTCTACTCTGCTAGGCTAGCAGGGCCCTTTGATTCCTGCCACTGCAGTTCCTGTTTGCTCTCAGGCTTGTTTGATCACTCAGGGCACAGCTGAACAGCAAGGAGCAGTTGCCTTTTGGCACCAGTTTCATATTCAACAGTAGGTGGTTTCTCACCCGTTTGGCTCTTGCTTTAGGACAATAAGTGACAAGATGTTAGTTCACACAGCACGACTTATGTAACTGACAAAAGAAAAAAGATCAGGCCGAAGGTTTGTTCTGCAAATCAGCGAGATTTTCAAACCAAGAATAAAAGTCTTTTCCCAGTATCCCAAGATAAAGATGACTCTGCCAAACCAATAAAGGGCAACTCAATCAAGAGACGGGAGTTTGAGCAAACTCTGGGAGATGGTGAAGGACAGGGAAGCCTGGTGTGCTGCAGTCCATGAGATCACAAAGAATCGGACATGACAGAGCAACTGAACAACAATGATCAAGAAAAGGAGTCAATGTGAAGAATGTTATTTTTAGGTTAATTCCATTCAACCAGAGATCCCTTAGGGTGTCTTTCAGGGATGAGTTAAAAACAGAAAATATTATTTATCAAGGTGTTTTTTTATTGAAACAGTAGTCATGTTAATAAAATGAATGTAAACCTAGAAAAAATGTCTACCCGAGTTTCAAGGAATCAAAAATTATACAATTTTGCATGAACCTGATAAAATTTATGTAAGTGCTTGCTTCTTGCTTAGAGATTTTAGCTTCCTTTAAAATGTTAGAGAGTCAAATATCTTCTCAAGAAGATAGCTCTGAAATAGTTGTTCTTTGAATTTGAAATTAGTGTTTTGAGTCTCAGTTCTGATTTCTTATCACAGCTCCGAAGATAAATTCCTGAGAAGTTATACAATTGGCACAATAGGATATAGATTTCTCAATGAATCATGAACCCTTGCTGCCTAGGAATAGTTGTCACACTGCAAACAAGATTTTCAAGGCTGTCCAATGTTTGGTTACCAGGTTCTATATGAATTTAAGAACAAAACAAAAACATGTGCATCCTTCCAGAATCTGGAATGCAAATCTCAATGTACTTTCCTGTAGTTATATCTAACGGGGACAATTTCCCCCCAAATTTAAGGAGCCAATTAGGTCTTACCAGGCAATGAAAAGTCAAGTGCCTCATCCACCAGTCACATATCTATCGATTAAGTTAATTTTTATTGGAGTATAATTGATTTACAATGTTGTGTTAGTTTCTGTTGTATAGCAAAGTTAATCAGTTATACATATATCTATTCTTTTTTTTATTATTATTATGGGATTATTTTCCCATATATGTCATTAGGGTACTAAGTAGAGTTCTCTGTGCTATACTGTAGTATACAATAGGTTCTTATTAGGTTCTTATATACAGTTATCTGTTTTATTTACATATATTTTATATATACCAACCCCAGTCTCTCATTTATCCTACCCTTGTCCCCCTTGGTTATCATAAGTTTGTTTTCTATATCTGTGACTATTTTTGTTTTGTAAATAAGAGTATTAAGATAGCTTACAATGATAGACCTGTAAGATTACTTTCACCTCTACCTCCAAGAACTTAAAATTTTTGCACAGGCTTTGAAAATAAAGTAAAAAATAAAACAACTTTCACAACAATTTTACAATTTAATTTTTGAAATGTGACTGGAACAGAGGTCAAATACATTGAAATACCAACCAAAAAATGGTTTCAGTAAGCTAAAAACAAATGATAATCGTATATATTACAAGATTCTATTTTTCTTTAAGTCTGAAAAATGATTAGAAGAATTATTAGCAATAAATAAAGTTTAGAGGTAGAGTGAAACAGCTATTATACTAGTGACAAAAGAAATGGGTTCATGCCAGTTCAACCACTAACCTCAGTGACCTCTCCAACATGACATTTCTGAGGCTCTGGACAATAATTGCTCTATTCACTCACTATACTAGGTGGCTGTGAAGTTCAAATCATAGCATGTACATAAAGGTGCTTGATAAACTGTAATATACCCAGAACAAGTTTAGATGTTATTGCTCAAATGTAAAGTGTTATGATTTTTTGTTAAGGTCATGTGAAAACTGCCCACACTCTAGTCAGTATCTTGTAATAACTTGTAATGAAATAGAAGCTAAAAAAAAAAGAATAACTGAAATACTTTGCACTATACCTGAAACTAACATAACATTGTATAAATAACTATATTTCAAAAAACAATTTTTAAGAGTATGATTTGAAAAATTCAACTGCATAATTATAAAATCTCCATGAATCAACACAGCACAACTTACTTCTTATTTCATTAATCTTTACTTCCATCCTTCGCCCCAGTCATGTCATATAATCATACACTTTAAATATAAGAAGAGTATTAGTCAACTTCTAGTCCCAAAACACAATTTTACAGACCAGGAGACTGAAGTACAAATATGAAATGAAGTGACCCAATATAAGAAGTGTATTAGTCAACTTCTAGTCCCAAATCACAATTTTACAGACCAGGAGACTGAAGCACAAATACGAAATGAACCAAGGTGGTGCCCACAAGGGCCTGACTGCAAGCATAAAAACATCAGCTGGCAGTGGGGCTTCAGCCTTAGTCTTCTTTCCTTCTGACTACCTTCATGGCTGATGATAGTTTTAAGAATGAAGGATGAATCCCAGAGTCATTGATGACTAATAAGTATCTATCTGCAAGAGCACAAGTGCCATAAATACCATTTCTATGAAAGTTAAAAAGAACAATCAAATTTGATCAACTGTATTATTTGTGTTTGAAAAGCCTCCATACTGACTGAACAAACACATCCAGGCCCAGCACATCTGTGCTCCAGAGCATCAGAGGGCTTTCAATCACACTCAGCTCATTCTTTGAGAGAGACTGGCTTCATGCTGAACCCAGCATGAGGACTACAGGGCAGGACACCAATTAGTGGAGGCATTTTTTCCAGGTTGACAGGACCACTGAGCAGGGAAGTTCAACAGACCCCAAGCAATGGTGGAAGCATGTCCTCTGGCAGGAAATAATTAAATGAGAAGTAAAAACTTTATCCTTCATGGATACAGGCTGGATATATATTCAAAAAAATCTGCCAACTTCAGAAAACCTGATCAGTTGCTAATTCCATGTGACCTTGACAAAGCTGCTAGAAATTGTATTGTTATCCAGTGCCACCTTTCCTACGTGATCTATGTTTATTTTTTTGACCTTCTGCAGGATGGGCTTTGCTGGTGGCTCAGATGGTAAAGAATCCACCTGCAATGCTGGAGACCTGGGTTCGATCCCTGGGTTAGGAAGATCCTCTGGAGGAGGGCATGGCCACCCACTCCATTGTTCTTGCCTGGAAAATCCCATGGACATAGGAGCCTGGCGGGTTACAGTCCATGGGGTCACAAAGAGTCAGACACAACCGAGTGACTAAGCACAGCACAGGATAGGCATGGGAGCAGAGGTTGCCACTGAGTTAGCAGAGTTATCAGACAGAAATTACTTCCTGACAATAAAAACAACTATAATTATTTGTCTCTCTGGCCAGCAAATGCCATTTTACTTTTAGAGTTCACAAGTTCCCACTTAGCTATAATTTTAAGGTATATTATTTTCTAGGCTTTTATATCATAAATTGTTTTTAGAGGGGGGGAAAAAAGTGATCTAAGTGGCCATGTGTTGGCTGTATTTTCTCGCAGCACATGTTTTGTTTTTTCATTCCAATTTCCAGATCTAATTCCCTCAGTCTATTTCCAGTCAGACTGATCCGCTAGAAAATACTAAGAAAAGATCAGAAACCAAATCCTATGGTAATATCCTCAGAAATTTTAAACAGCTCTAAGAGGTTTGGCCTCAGCCCCAAACATTAACATGATCGTTCAATTTTAATGAGGTCAAAGAAGCTGTTGGGCATCTGGCTGGTGGTCAAGTTCTTGACCTGAGTGGGGCAGGCTATCTTGTTCTTACAAAGAATGTAAGACATAGTGACAGGTGATAATGTAATGCACGAAACTCCTGCCCTGGGCCACTTCATCTTTTCACCCCACTGGGACCCCAGAGGCAACCACACTTTAGCCAGATGTAAATAGTAGCTAAGGATCTGAAATATAACCATATTTTTGCAGAGAAAAAAATATTAAGGGATTTAAATAAATCCTTAACATTTGTCACATCAAAAATCTATATCCTTTTACAATTCTTCCCCCTAAATGCAATATTTGAAAAAATTAAGTCATTCCTGAGTAGACTGCTTCGTCTTTGAGTACCAGCAATATATTTAGGTAGAAATCATTTACTAATTATATAAGGACGCTCATTTGAAGCCAAGATCAAAAAAGGAGGGAAAAAACAACTTGAGCATGAAATCTTAGAAATTTGACAATTGATTATATTTTCCTTCCAACTGATCATATGAAATTTTCATCTTAATACCTTGATCAGTACAGAGCCTGCCATGGTAGCAAGTGGAGGCCATGTCACCAAATACAGGAAGGGCAAAAGCACCTATAAACAATTTTAACACTTACTTTTAAAATTAAACATTGAGATTAACGCTTACATACAGGAATGCCAAAGAGAAAACACTGAAGTCAAGCTACCTTATTACAGAAGTTGCGATGTTCTCTAATAAAACTTGGGAAAGTACTTCATTTAAAAAAATGAGTAAGGAAAGTGAGAAGCTATTAAGCTTTTTCCTAATTCCTAGTGAGAGAAATAGCATATGAACCAGCAGCCACACAGGTGAAGATGAACATTTTCTGAGATCAGAGAGAGGACCCCCTTTAAGTCCTGTCCTACCCTTAAGAGTGTGTATGGGGTAAAAATTATTTCACCAACTCCAAGATTCTTTTACAGTGCACTCAAACACCTAACAATATGACTTACAAATCACTAAAAGGTACTCTTCTGTGCCATGATGAACATGTGGCAGGAGATCAGGGTTGCTGTACACTAAGGAACACCATCCATTAGAACGGTTACAATGTGGAACATACTCCAGAGATACACTGTCCAATATGGTAGCCACTGGCACACGCAGCTATGTGTACATGAGTACATGAGATGTGGCTACTGTGATCGAAGAACTGTGGCTTTGATCTTATTTTAATTGGTTTAAACTTAAATAACAGACAGGAAAGCTGTAGAAAGTAAGCATAAAACTTGTGGACTGGTAATCAGCTAGATCTCCTAAAACATGCATCAGTCTGCACTGGAAAATGAGAAATGTTACTCTACTTTGACAGATCTATTTTAGTTCCATCACCACCACCGTTTCAGTTCTCTAACATCACTTGTTGTTGGATTTCTGAAAACTAGGAAATAAAAACTAGGGAAGAAAATCTCTTGAAGTCAGAATATTCCAGGTGGTAGAAAGTATCAGCAACATGACCACTTATACATGCAACCCATGTGTAAAGATTACATCACACACTGCATTATGCAGCCTACTCATGCATATGACAAACAAATTTACCAAAAGCTATGAATAACAACAGATATTTAGCTTGGAGAAAGAAGTTTAAACTTGACTTAATGAGAGTTTTCAGACCAATGAAACGGTTCTTTTAAGAATCAGCTGTTTTTTGCTTCTGGGCAGAGGGTCCAAGAAAAAATAGCTAAAGGTTGTATCAAGAAAATACAGATGCCATTCAAAGAGCTTTCTTCAAATTTACCATTAGGTAGTGGAAAAGTTTGCAAAGAGTGACTATAAAATTGCTAACCCAGGATACTGTCATACATGCCATGTGCCTTAACTCACTGATGTCATTCACTATATACTATTTCTGGAATTATGTGCTTTATTTCAGCTGAGTATGTTTAGCTGAGTTTCTTACATAACGGTCTTGCTATATCTTTCCCAGACTTTCAACTCCCACATAGTCTAGTGTGGATGCATAATTATTTCCTTAAATGTAAATGCTCCATCAAGGTTAATATGTTCAGTTAAAGTTAATAAACTCTCATATATGTTGTTACTAAGGTTGTTATTCAGTTGTAAAATGTACAATGTGCTTGGCACATTGTATTGAGGTACAAATGATGCAAGTTTTAACCTGAGGGCATAATCTAAAATTTAGCCAAGTGAAAGATAAAGAGATGGCTATGATTTGGTTATTCAAAACTTCTATTGGTAGGTAAGCTCTAGGGGGAAAAAAATGAGTTCTTAGAAGCATTATGGAGCAGTAGGAAATGACATTAATTTCAACTTTGAAAAATTAGGGAAAATAAAAAAGAAATAAGAAGGGAAAATTGACGTATTGGGAAAGACTTTAGAGTGAGTAATATACTTGGTGTATATTCATTAGCAGTCAACAGTAAATTTAGAGGATTAATTATTAATGATGTTGCAGAAAATCTAATCCTGCTATGGGCTATAGTTATTAAATGTGGTTTTAACAAGCAACAATAATATGAGCACAACATTCTTTCTCAGAGTTTTTGTTTTGTTTTGTTTGAGGCTTTCATCATTCATTGTTTGCCCCTAAAAGATGAACTGTAATATAATACTATAGATGCAAAACCTTCAGGATATTCACTTGCACATTTTCAGACTTCTTGTCAACACTTTGTCTCTGCTTTCAGTGATCAGTGAATCTTTGAGACAAGGTTTTCCCACCTTCAGCCCAGCAGCAAGCAAAATGGAAGAACCGAAACGCAAGAGGTAATGAAGGAGAAACTTCAGGTGGCCAACAAAGGGAAGATGGATTTGAGACTGCCGTTGACCAAAGAATTAAAATCCTGAGGCAAAGAAAAGCTAGGAAGGAGCCCTACTTTCCTGTCTCCGGTTCTTGACCTCCCAGAAGCTATGGGCAGATGTGAGAGTGAGGGTTTGTAAGAATGATTCCTTCTTACTGCTTTCAACAGATCATCATCTGACTCCACCATCAGTGTGACACACACCACAGGAAGTTCTGGGCTGACAATCAGATCGTCCAACCTCTAGCTGGTAAGGCTGCCATTCTTAGATTTTCCTTAAGTCTCCTGAATACTTTATGACAGGTGCCCGTGCCACTGGGTAACACACTGGTAGGAAGGTGGATTCTGGAGTCAGACTGCCTGAGTCAAGCTTCATACCACTGACCAGCTGTGTGATATTAAGCAAGTTAATTACACTTCCCAGACCTGAGCTCTCCCAACTGTGAATGAGGACACAATAACACTGATCTGATAGGCTGGGAGTCCAGAAGACCATTTTCAGGAAATCCACAGAATAGTGCCTGACTCGGAATAAACACTTTATTACTTATTATTTATCGTTTTCCTACTGTGTTGATGCAGTGTAACTGTATTTTCCACAACAAACAAAATTATTGATATTTAACAACTACTTAACAGATAGACATGGTAGTTTTAGTGGTTGGCAAAGCTCATTAAATAGGTTCCTAATAGCCAACTGGTATTTAGTGAGCATATTAGTGGTCTTATTGCCTTTAAATTAAGCTCCTATTTCAACCATTTAATTCCTGTTTTTAGCACAGATCCATTCTTTTAAAAGAGCCATATAAACTTCTCTTATAAAAGAATAATGATGTTCACTGACTCCTTTCCTTCCCTGTTTTATTGACTACCTAAATCCTTAGAAGTATTTGGGCAAAGTAATTTTGAGCTGTTTAATCCTGCTGGATCATTTGTTGTTGTGAAATTATTTCCTGTCTAACCACAAATACACAAATAAAATACACTTATGTAACTTCCTCCTTTATATCTCCACAGTTTCTGATTCACAATCTTAATGTCACCTGAAGATTCTCTTATTTGGCAACACAATATCTATCTTTATGCTCTTCTTTCTTTCCCCTTATGCCTTTTCCCCTTGTGAATAACTTTAACCCCATCATTTCTCTTCCTACTTGCAATATCAATATTATCCTAACATTGTGTTGATCTGTACTTTCTTCTCTCCCATAGGTCCCATCAGCATAATTCTTTCCCTAGATTGACTAACCAGCCCAGTTTAATGTACTGTTTCTTGGCCTGTCTTCAGTTGATTATCACACATTTATCAGGCACTGAATAAAATGCATGGCTTGTGCCACAGTATAATAGTAAGAGATCATTTTCTACTAGAAAAAAAGACAGATTTACTAATCATACAGCAAAGAGCAAGCTGACCCCCTGCTTGAGATCTTGCAGAGAAGTACAGAAAACTCACAAAAGTCACCACAGAAGACTAGACTATAAATATCTGTCAAGTAGTCAGCTGTAAACACCTGCCAAGATGCTAAATCGCCATTTCTACTAGAAAAAAAGACAGATTTACTAATGATACGGCAAAGAGCAAGCTGACCCCCTGCTTGAGATCTTGCAGAGAAGTACAGAAAACTCACAAAAGTCACCACAGAAGACTAGACTATAAATATCTGTCAAGTTGTCAGCTGTAAACACCTGCCAAGATGCTAAATCGCCACACAGGGAGCCAAGAAATAGCATCATTGCCGGGCTTCTTACCTCTTCTTCCTCTCCACCCCCAAACCCTGAAGAAGCTTCTACCAGTGAGTTGGAGATGCAAAGAGGAAGTAGAAGATAGGTAATAAATCCCTCCCACTCCCATTTTACATTCGGGCTTCCCACTGAGCTGCCAGAAAGGAAGAAGCCTCAACTTTAACTCAAAATTGGAGTTTTTTATTAACACATGCAACTAACAGTAAAATTACTAAACTGGGACAGTTGTCTGTGACCTTAAGTTACCAGAAAACTATGTTGCCCAAGAGTGACCAGAAGTGACCTGGAGCCTGCCTAACTTTCACAGTGATGGGAAAGTCTCATCCCACAGGCCATGTTTAGAAAGATGAGGGAGAAAAAAAAATCAAAACGGCCTTTATGACTAGAGTCTACGCGTCATCTCTGTTCAATGTGTCAGTTGCTTTTTAAAAGAGAAAATGGCGAACCTAGGGGCCAAAATGGCTTCCCCCGGAATGAAGACGCCAAAGCACAGGAGCACTCAGGGACCAGCCTTGAAACCAGGGAAACCACCCTGAGCAGGAAACATGGCGCTTGTCATCACTGGTCACTCCTTCATGTTTTCCCCTGCCTAAGGACATGGACGGTGCAGGAACGGCCGAGAGGAGCTACCCTGTGCTGAGGTCGGGGCGGCGACCAAGAGGAGCTACCCCGCGTCCGAAGCCAGTGGTGGCCAGGAGAAGACACCCAGAGTCCGAGGTCAGGGTGGCAGCTGGGTGGAGCTACCCCACATCTGAGGCCAGTGGCGGCCGGGAGGAGACACCCCGCGTCCGATGTCAGGGGCAGTCGGCAGAAGCCCCCTAGAACTTGAGGCCAGGGGCGGTGACCCCGGGGAGCCACCAAGAGCCTGAGGCCAGGGGCGGCAGCCGGGAGGAGCAACCCAAGGATCAGTGGCTGCGCAGACACAGGAGGGTATGTTGAAGGTCAGGAACAGCAGCGGTAAGGAGATACCCCTCGTCCAAGGTAAGGAGCAGCGGCTGTGCTTTGCTGGAGCAGCCGTGAAGAGATACCCCACACCCAAGGTAAGAGAAACCCAAGTAAGATG
>SJYT01012466.1:1346-196073 GCA_006410635.1 Cephalophus harveyi
TCAACTTATATGCAGAGTACATCATGAGAAACGCTGGACTGGAAGAAACACAAGCTGGAATCAAGATTGCCAGGAGAAATATCAATAACCTCAGATATGCAGATGATACCACCCTATGGCAGAAAGCTAAGAAGAACTAAAGAGCCTCTTGATGAAAGTGAAAGAGGAGAGTGAAAAAGTTGGCTTAAAGCTCAGCATTCAGAAAACTAAGATCATGACATCTGGTCCCATCTCTTCATGGGAAATAGATGGGGAGACAGTGGAAACAGTGTCAGACTTTATTTTGGGGGCTCCAAAATCATTGCAGATGTTGACTTCAGCCATGAAATTAGAAGACACTTACTCCTTGGAAGAAAAGTTATGACCAACCTAGATAGTATATTCAAAAGCAGAGACATTACTTTGGGATTTCTTTGGAAGGAATGATGCTAAAGCTGAAACTCCAGTACTTTGGCCATCTCATGTGAAGAGTTGACTCATTGGAAAAGACTCTGATGCTGGGAGGGATTGGGGGCAGGAGGAGAAGGGGACGACCAAGGATGAGATGGCTGGAAGGCCTCACGGACTCGATGGACGTGAGTCTGAGTGAACTCCGAGAGATGGTGATGTACAGGGAGGCCTGGCGTGCTGTGATTCATGGGGTTGCAAAGAGTCAGACACAACTGAGTGACTGAACTGAACTGAAAATCACTTCAGATGGTGACTGCAGCCATGAAATTAAAAGACACTTACTCCTTGGAAGACAAGTTATGACCAACCTAGATAGCATATTCAAAAGCAGAGACATTACTTTGCCAACAAAGGCCCGTCTAGTCAAGGCTATGGTTTTTCCTGTGGTCGTGTATGGAAGTGAGAGTTGGACTGTGAATAAGGCTGAGCGCCGAGGAATTGATGCTTTTGAACTCTGGGTGTTGGAGAAGACTCTTGAGAGTCCCTTGGACTGCAAGGAGATCCAACCAGTCCATTCTGAAGGAGATCAGCCCTGGGTGTTCTTTGGAAGGAATGATGCTAAAGCTGAAACTCCAGTACTTTGGCCACCTCATGCGAAGAGCTGACTCATTGGAAAAGACTGAGGCTGGGAGGGATTGGGGGCAGGAGGAGAAGGGGACGACCGAGGATGAGATGGCTGGATGGCATCCTGGACTCAATGGACGTGAGTCTGAGGGAACTCTGGGAGTTGGTGATGGACCCGGAGGCCTGGTGTGCTGCAATTCATGGGGTCACAAAGAGTCGGACACGACTGAGTGACTGAACTGAACTGAACTGAGAGACGCGTTTCATGATGGGGGTGGGCGCTGTGGGTATCTAGTGGGCAGAGACCAGAGATGCTGCCAGTCATTTTTCAGGGCACAGGACACACTTCTCCCACTCTGTAGGCCTAAGAATTAGCCATCCCCAAACCAGATTATTGTGAGAATGAAAGACTCTCTGGACAGATGCATACTAGAATACTGATAAAGTACAAAGTTCTGTCGATTAGAAGACATTCAGTGGATTCAGGCAGGACTACTGTGGTGAACACAGTCATTTTCTTGAATACCAGGAAACTCAATACTCCCAACACAGAGCACAGGAGCTGGTCATTTGCCATTTCTCTGCTTTAAATGATTCTTCATTTTTATCTCTGTTTACATTTGCCTTTGGATTCTTCTCCAGTGAGGGAGGAATTATTTTATCAAGTCATGCACAAGCTCATATTTTGAGATTAAGTTTGCTTTAGGATAAGACTTCCAAATCCCATGATATATCCGGCTAGAGCTTTGGTTAACACTATCCATGACAAAGTGTTTGATTGATAAATATTGGAGTAAGGTAATTTTGAATTTCTTGTGATTTCTCCCAGTGCTTTTTCTAGGAGGAGGAAAAAGATGGAAACAGAAAAGAGATGTCAAAGACTTCTGAATGGCCATTTCTATGTGCAAATAAAGGTCACAATATTCTAATTCTAATCTGGATAATTATATTTTTGCCTAAATTATACGGGCAATTCAGGCAAAGCTGCAGATAGGTTTGGGAAGGTAACTGTCCTATCGCACACTTCTTTCGCTTGTGTAGAAACAGCCTTTGCTCTTGATCTGTCTTGAGTATGACATTTTAAAACTGCATGGATGGTAGAGAGGTGAAGGGGTGTTCACATTTACCAAAGCTTTGTGTTCTTTGTTCTTTGAGCTCATTTCATGCACAAGTTGGTCTACAGGGTTATTTTTAAAACTCCAGCAGTCTATGAAGCCAGTTCTGTGACCCAGGGAACTTTTTGTGCTTCTAATCTGACATGAAGATAAAACAGCCCGCCTACCAAAGCTGGCCTCTTCCATGTCACGGGTAAAGCTGGGCTGAACATCTGAGAAAGAAAGGCAGGGAGAGAAAATGACTGTAAGAAATAAGCCCAGAACTCAGACACAAGAGATAGAAGTTCATTCCATGTAAATATACATTTATGTTATATAACATGTTATTCATACTATATGCATATGTCACATGTGCATGATAGGCAGGTCATTCCATTTCTAATGTGCCCATGTTCATCACCCTAATCCAACCTGGATCTCAGCTGGATCCACTCTGTTTCTCCTTCAGTCACAAAATGAGTTTTAAAACACTTAAACCAGATCTTATGAGACATATCTTTAAAACCCATCAGTGATTTCCTGATGTAATATGCAAGGTCTTCCCCAGGTGTGGAGGTCAGCAGTTCCTACCTGGCAGAACCCCGTCCACTTCTCCAGCCTCAGCAAACCTCTTTCTCTTTCTCTCCTAACCAGCCCTTCCTCCTCCGCCCCCCTCCCCCTTCTCCACCTCTTCCTCTTCCCTTTGGGGACACTTTTCCGTACCTTGAATTTGCGAAGCTCCTCCTTGCCTTGAACCCTCTTTGACATTCCCTTTGTCTGGCAAGGACTCCCTCCTCCACTGACATCCCTGACCTTCACCTGGCTAGCTCCTGCTCATCCTTCAAGTTTCATCTGCTCTCAGTTTGAAGGTGGAATGCTCCCACTGTCTACAGGGTTCTGGACACCAGAGCTCGCTCAGTTTGCTCAGACATTAAGAGCGGATCATGACTACATCAACAGGAATAACTAAATAAGAAGTGGAGGCTGAAAAACATACCAGTCAAGGGCAGTCAAGCTTCAGTCAGCACAGATCAAGTCATCATTCTGACGGGCATATTAGGCAGGGTTGTTCAGAGAAATAGAACCAATTTGAAATAGATAGATAAATAGATAGATAGATAGATTAGATAGATAAAAAGATAGATGGGTGTGTGCTCAGTCACTCAGGCGTGTCCCACTCTTTGAGACCCCATGGACTGTAGCCCGCTAGGCTCCTCTGTCTGTGGAATGTTCCAGGCAGAATCCTGGAGGGGCTGCCACGCGCTTCTCCGGGGGTCTTCCTGACCCCGGCACGGAACTCAGGCCTCAGTCTCTTGCACTGGCAAGTGGATTCCTGCCCACTAGTGCCACCTCTGGAGCCTAGATAGATGTGAAGATGGACAGATATGTATCCTGAAGGGCTGGCACGCGTGATAGTGGCCACTGAGAAGCCTCTGCCGTCGGCAAGCTGGGGGTCCAGGGAGGCAGGGGCTCTGACTCAAGCCCAGGCCTGGAGGCCTGGGAGCCAAGGGGGCCAGCAGTCTCGGTCTGAAGAGCGCGAACGTTCTCGGGCAGAAGCCAGAGGCCCCGCCCCAGGCAGGGAGCAAACCCACCCTTCTCCCACCCTTTCATTCTCTCCAGGACCTCAGGAGATCAGGATGACGGCCACCTGCCTCGGCGAGACCAGCACCCAGATGCAAACGCGAATCTCCTGCAGAGACACCATCACAGACACGGCACCTTACCCGCTCTCTGGCATCTTCAGTCCAGCTACACTCCAGCACTAAATCAACCTGCCTAACGAGAAACGAAGTTCTGAGCCCTTTTAGTTTTTCATCTGGGAAGAAATTGTGGGTCAGTGGTAAAATCTAATCATAGCTCTCTTAACTCACTGAGGACACTGACAGAATTTTTCCTATGTAATCTTTAATAGATTAATACAAAGGAGAGCCTTCATGGTACCCTAGCAATGAGGAGCAATGAGAGAATTTGTAGACAGCATTGTCTTTTTTTCTTTTTTTTTTTTCGTATTTCTGAAACTCTTTTCAGAGAAAGACCACAAGATCTTTAATAACAAATAAAAATCAGGTTGATTTCCCACAAAAAAAACAAAGAGAGAGAACTAAATGTTTTGGCTCCTTAACGGGGATTTCCCTGAGGTTCCCCTACAACACTTTCTCAGAGAAGTGACTCTTTATATCCAGAACTCCCACATTAGGGGAAACCTCTTTTTAGCAGCATCTGAAAGACGCTCCACCTCAGGAGGCCGCGTGCTGGAGGCCACACGCTTGCGACCACACATCCAGTGCCTCCGAGCCCCAGGACCCTTGTCTGCACAGGCTGTAGCACCTCCAGGGCCCTTTTTTTTCTTTTCAACTCTATAAAAGCAACTTTTTAAAGTTTGGCAAGTTTTGTGAACAGAAATCAGGAGAAGAAAATTAGAGTTCCTGTCTTGGAACAACAAGACAGATGGGAAGCTTTGATGTAAATCCTAAAACCCGAAGTGGGTTTTTTAGAAGACTAGCATCTGCAGACACCTGTGCCCCTCTCTCCTGTCTGCAATCCAGGGCTTCTATTCTAGAACAGTCTGGAAGTTCTAAGTCAGGACAGTGGGTAAGAAGGAAGGAAATCCTCCCGTCCTGGCCCTCATCCTGGCCTCGCAGTGACTGAGCCGCTGAGTCGCCGTGAGTGATAGCTCACAGGAGTCTGCTCCCACTCAGGCTCGCAGGCAGCAAGGCTGGAAGGTCAGGAGACAGACAGTTCAGCCCCTTTGACCTCTAGGTCACGAAGGGGAGACACTGGAAGTGACTGGTGGTTCCTGGGCACAGGTGCCAGCTAGGCTATTGGCAGAGCTTAATTAACGAAGCTTCAGGGGCTTCTCTAGCGGCCCAGGGATAAAGAATCACCTGGCAACGCAGGGGACGTGGGCTGATCCCTGGTCAGGGAACTGAGATCCCAAACGCTGTGGAGCGACCCAGCCCGTTGCCTCGGAGTCCGTGAGTCACAAGCGGAGAGGCCATACGTGCACTAAAAAGATCCAGCCTGATGCAAAGAAGACCCTGCGTGCCCCCACCAAGACCCGGTGGAGCCAAACAGACAAGCCTGAAAAATGACCCATGTGAGAAAAGCACTAAAAATGCAGTTTCAACCTTTAGACACATGCTCTGTGACCTGCATTTGTCCTCTTGTCTTGGGCCCCGCAAGTGTGAGGGGAGGCCCACTCTGCTTTTTGATTCCCTTCTCTTCATATGAAATGGGTGTCTCAGTGGAGATGGGGAAAAAGTGGGAACAGTGGCAGACTTTATTTTCTTGGGCTCCAAAATCACTGCTGATAGTGGCTGCAGCCATGGAATTAAAAGACAGTTGTTCCTTGGAAGAAAAACTATGACAAACCTAGACAGCATATTACAAAGCAGACATATCACTTTCCTGACAATGGTCCATATAGTCAAAACTATGGCTATGTGCAGATGTTAGAGTCGGACCATAAGGAATGCTGAGCTCTGAAGAACTGATGCTTTTGATGCTTTTGAACTGCGGTGCTGAAGAAGACTCTTGAGAGTTCTTTGGACAATAAGAACCATCCCATCCAGTCCATCCCAAAGGAGATCAGCCCTGAACATTCATGCAAAGGACTGATGCTGAAGCTGAAGCGCCACTGCTGAAGGAAGGAAGGAAGGGCTGCGGGCACCGCAGGCTCACACCTTCTCGGGCGGAGTCTCCTGAGGCCGGGCTTAGGGCGTACGCTTACGGAGCTTAGGCACCAACTCTGCACCCACCGGCATGACCTTAAGCGTGACTACTTTCTTAGGTTCTGTGACCTAAGCACTTTGCTTGTCTCACTCTTGTTCCCAGATGTACATGTTATCAGCTGCACACCAAGAAAAGGGAAAAGGGCCTTAACTCCCCATAAACCATTCTAAACACGTCCATCCCTACAAGGGCTTTGGCTGACTTTGCTTGGGTCATGTGCCCACTGCTGGCTCCTTCACTGACAGTAAGAATGCAGTAGTATTACGGGCTAATCTGTATTACACGTCCACCACCATGGCTTAGAGGGAAAGGGAAAAGAATGCAGGCGAAGCTTCCGGAACAAAGAGCAAGAGGGTTTAAAGCACAAAAGAAAAAAAAAAAAAACAAAAACCTGCTGAGCCGCAAGCTTCCGACTCGGCTCCATGTGTGCGCGTTAGCCACTCAGTCGTGTCTGACTCTTCGCAACCCCATGGACTGAGGCCACTAGACTCCTCTGTCCATGGGATGCTCCAGGCCAGAATACTGGAGTGCATTGCCATGCCCTCCTCCAGTGGATTTTTCTGACCCAGGAATGGAATCCCGGTTCTCCCACATTGCAGGCATGTTCTTTACCATCTGAGCCACCAGGGAAGCCTATTGTGGGTCAATATATTCTGATCTATCATACTCTCCCTCTATCATGAACAATTATGTAAGAGATGAGTATAAAAAATACTAGGCATAAAGCATTTGTCACATAAGTGCTAATTTTGGTTTTGGTACCTAATTTGGGGTGGTCAGCAATATGATTTATTATTCCTTTTGCCTCTGGGTTGAACTTGACGGGCAAAAAGGAAAAAACAAAACCTACCAGGCAGGAAGATGCCTCTCCTTCCTGATCAAGGTCAGCAGAGCAGCATCGCAGAGCATACTGCCAGCTTACAAGGGCCATAACGAGCTCAGTCTTCTGCTAATAAGTGGGAGGCAGAGATTAGTTATCTCGCTTTGCTTTTGAGCCAAAACGTAACTCCATGGCACATTAATTTGACACAGAGCACAGCTTTTCATTAGGAATCGCTGTAAGGTCCACACTGTGGGACGCAGGAGTGTATTAACCTGAATTCCATGCCTCTGGTGTGTCGTGGGCCACACATTCGAGCATGGCACCAGCATTTCTGACGAAGAGGTGGAATCGGCGTGAGGGCTACTTGCTTGTGAATTAGCTGCATGTCCAAAGCAGCGTGAGTTAAAGGCTACTAAATCGAGAATGGCGATGGCAAATGCATTGTTGTGTAGCAACAACAAAGAACAAGCACACTTCCTTCCCTATATTCTTAATGTAAACAGGGTATCTGTCACCTTAGCAAAGGCCTGCAGGCTTCCTCTTCTAAAACCATGAGGCTTGAGTTTTTGGAACAGGGTGTCTTCCTGGCAGACATTCAATAACTTGAAAAAGGCTTATTTTAACAAGCTCCATTTCATTCCACTGGACACAGAGAAGGCTGATTTTCAAAGGCCTTTCAAACGAAATTATACTCATGCCCTGGCCAGCCCTACGTGTAGAGTTTTTGCTTTCTTTCTTATTTGCCTACCTACGCCCAAATTAGACAGAGGAGGGCTTAGCTGTTTTGGCAATACCTGGATTTTTAAAGCTGAAAATTCACCCTCGGGCATGTGTGCTAAACTTGCTTATTCTTTCAAACTCCGCCTGACGGGTATGAGTAAGCAAGAAGAAAGTGCAGAGGACAGAGGCCGAGAGGGAAAGCCCGCCGCCCAGGGACCAGGGGTGAGGTGGCGAACGACCCACGCGTGGCCTCCGTGCTGAGAGCACGGCAGAAAGCCGTGCAGAATGCAGGGCCCGGCGCCCACAGCTCCGCCAAGGGCCGCCTCCAGGATCGGCCCTGGCTCTCAGAGAGCTCGGCGCCGCCTTTCTGAAGAGAAGCCAGAAACGCAGCTTCTCACTGACAACTACTGAGTCGGATTTTGGCAACTAGAGCTTCCAAGGGTGTGGGCCTAAAAAACGCTCTGAGCTCTAAAATTCAAGATGGCAGTAAATTTCAGCATCTGGCATCCAGCACTGGAAGATGTTGGGAGAGCTGGGTGTTGTGATGGGCATAATGAGCTTCCCCCAGAATGTCCACATTCTCACCCCTGAAACCTAGCAGTATGACCAAGGGGACTCTGCACGCGTGACTGTGTCAAGGATCTTGAGAAGCGAAGATTAGCGTTTATTATCCACGTGGGTCCAATGTGATCACAAGAGTTCTTATAGGAAGGAGACAAAGTCAGAGAGAGACACGGAGAGACACACACAGAGGCGAGGCAGAAATGCGAAGCTGCTGCTGAGCTGAGTTTAACCCCGAGGAGAGACCGCGAGCTGAAGAACGAAGTGGCCTCCAGAAGCTGGGAAAGGCCCGGAAACAGACTCTCTCCCCGACTCCTCAAGAAGCGCAGCTCCACCAGCACCTTGCTTTTAGCCTAGTGAGATAATAAATTTGTATTGCCCCAAGATACTAGGGCTTCCCTGGTGGCTCAGACGGTAAAGCGTCTGCCTGCAGTGCGGGAGACCCGGGTTCAATTCCTGGGTCGGGAAGGTCCCCTGGAGAAGGAAATGGCAACCACTCCAGCACTCTTGCCTGGAAAATCCCGTGGATGGAGGAGCCTGATAGACTACAGTCCGCGGGGTTGCAAAGAGTCGGACACGACTAAGCGACTTCACTTTCACTTTCTTTTCAAGATACTAAGTTTGTAGTAATTTGTTTCAGCAGCAGTGGGAAACTAATGCAGATGTGAACTCTGGCCAGACACAGAGCAGCCACTCTTTAGAGGAAATACGGCTTCAGCCTCTCCAGCTGTAATTTCCTGATGAGCTTACTAATAGCTGGTCCATTTAACCCTACCATGAGGATTAGAAAGGAAGCAAATAAAGCACGCTCAGTGGAGAGCTCAGTACTAGTTACGGCGATTAGTAGGGCGATGGGCTGGTGCCACTTTCTGACACCACTTCTGACACCAAGAGTGTCTTTTTTTCCCCCAACACCAATCAATTATCTAACAGTAACTGCACGTCAACAGTTACAATCCATTCTGACATGAACTCTCCAGACAGAAGCCACTGATTAAAGAGCTCAGTCTCATAAGACTGCCTCTGCCTCAAAGAGCAGCTGCAAATGGGGCAACCAGGGCGCCCACCGTTCTGCTAGGTCAGCTACAGACGTATAGGTTTCCATGACATAACCCTGCAGGTTCAATAACGAGTCACAGAACTCAAGTAAACACTTATATTTACCTGCTTATTATAAACACGATGTCTCAGGAGCAGACACGGGACAAGGAACACAGGAAGGGGTGAAAGGTTTTCATACCCTCTCTGCATGTCCCCCCATCCCAGTGCCTCTGTGTTCACCAACCCAGAAACCCTTTGAGCCCACTATTTAGGGTTTTATTGGGAGGCTGCATTATGTAGGCATGACTGACGAAGTCATTGGCCATCGACATTTTACTCCATCTCTAGCTCCTCCCCTCCTTAGAGGCTGGGGTGGGTGGGGCTGAAAGCTACAATTCTCTAATCTTGCCTCAGCCTTGGTCTTTCCGGTGATCAGCCCCCTTCCTGAGCTTTCTAGTTTCCCCTGCCAGGAGCATATGCAAGGTGTTCTTATTATCAAGGGGACTCCAAGAGTTTAAGGAGCTCTGTGCCAGGAACTGGGGGAAAAGATCAACAGCTTATTCTCCTGATCACACCACTGTTATTGCCAACTTGCCCCAGACGCTTCTCACACCCTTGTCTGGCCTGTCTTATCGCTCTGAGCTCATGATTCCACGGGCTGCATCCCCCAGGCTCTCCCGCTGACTGCTTTCCTGTTGGGTTTGCCAAGGAAGGCACTGGAAGGAGATCAGAGAGAGGGAAGGGAGAGAGGCCAGGGTGTGTCCTTCCCAGTCTCTCCCTGTTTAGTGTGTCAGTCGCTCAGTCCTGTCTGACTCTTTGCGACTCCATGGACTGTGGCCCACCAGGCCCCCGTCCACGGGACTTTCCGGCAAGAATACTGGAGTGGCTTGCCAGGCTCTCCTCCAGGGGATCTTCCTGACCCAGGAATCAAACCCGGGTCTCCCACATTGCAGGCAGATTCTTTACCATCTGCGCCATCAGGGAAGCCCCAATAGTTTATCTATTAAAGTCTCTTTAACTTTGAGTTTCTAACTGGTAGGATGAGCTCCATAATTTGCAGATCCCTGTACAGAATAAAAATGCAGGGCCTCTGATCCCTAAAGCCAGCAAACGCGTGCTGCTAAAGGTTCCAAAATATGAAGCTCTTCACCTTCTTTAATGATCTCTTCCTTGACCTGTCACAGTATTCTTTGCTTGTATTACTACTTAATGCCATTCTAAGTAAAAATAAAGTAATCAAGCAAACTTTAAAATTATTACCATAAATTTTAGCCTTCCTTCTTATATTATACAATGCCAATTTTAGATGCAAATAAAGAAGCATTTAGCTCATGCACAGAAATACCAAAATTACACACCTGATATTTTGTAATTCATACATGCGTATGTGTTTTGTTCTTACCAGGACAGTGAAAACACTGCATAAAACTAAATCTTTTCTCTTCACTTCACACATACTCTACTAACACCCTGCATCCTCAGCTCTCTGATGAGTCAGGCAGTGAGCATGGATCTCTTTTATTCAGTTTACCAAACTACACGCTAATCTCTCCCAGAAACACCCTCACAGATCACAGGCACGCTCAGAAATAACATTTTGCCAGCTATGACCTAAGCTCATCCCTTAGGTCCACTGATCTGACACGTAAAATTGACCAGCACATTCCCACAGAGAGCAAACCCCCTGGCCTGGACAGTGTCTGTTGAAGGAAGGCGTGCGTCTAATCAAGCTGGCACTGCTAGGCTGCAGCGTTCCCTGCCTCACCCTGCTTTGGGAAGACCCAGGACGGATAGTTTTCATTACCTTTAACTTGATTTCTAACGGAAACTAAAGACTCAGGGAATAAAAACCCCAAAGTCTAACCTGAAGCAAGTAAAGCAGTCTCTGCTGCCGCTCAGCCGTCCAGTCGCGCCCGTCTCTTTGCGACCCACGGGCCGCAGCACTCCACGCTCCTCCACTCCCACCATCTCTCAGAGTTTGCTCAGATTCATGTCCGTGGAATCGGGGATACCATCCGGAAATCGTATACTCTGCCATTCCCTTCTCCTTTTGTCTTCAATCTTTCCCAGCATTGGAGTCTTTTCCAATGAGTCACCTCTTGAGAGATTCAAATAAAGTTAAATCTGAGGGTGATACTTTAGAAGTAATATGATTCTAGTCAGATTTACAAAGATCTTTTTGCCTTTCTGTTATTTGTGAATGGCCTGAAGAATAATCCACATGTCACCAGCATGAGATGATCTAGTCAATTACATTATTCCCTATGGCTTTCCAAAGGGAAGAAGTGCTCACGAAAGCCACACACCCACTGGATCTCCTTTTTCAACACAGAAGCGGAAGAGTTAGTGGCTGTGTTTGCTGGATGAAAAAAATTCTGAATTATTTACTATAGCACAGGCGTGCTAATGGGACTAAATTGATATGCTAATTAAATATGCAATTGCAAATTGGACGATAGCCAGCTGGTAAAAACTCAGGCATCAGCAAGCAGCAGATAATAACAGCTGATTAAAACCCACAAACATTTTTAAACTTTGGCTCTGATAGATAAAATAACAAATTATTTCCCCTGTCCTGCACACTCCTCTTGTGTCTATAAACAGCTACAGAGAACAACACGTGTATTGGTTAAATCATAACTGTATTTACATCATGTTTTATCATTAACAATCTAAGAAATGAGATAAAATCTTTATTTTCAAATTTACTGTTACTTTCTCCTAGTTTTAACAGATTTACTCTTTTTATTACAATAAGAACATATGCTTGTACAAATTCTGCAAAATAGATACTAGCAAAAAGAAAGTAATCTACCAATAATAGATAACAATATTAATATTCAAAGATAATTACTTTAGAAATAGTGTGTATTCTTTCAGCCTTCATGCTGCATGTATTTCAAGAAAGCATCATATTTCCCAACATGTTTTATAACATGTTTTGCTCAACCAACTAGTACAGTATAAACACATTTCATCACATACTATTTCAATAGGTTTTTTAATGGCCACCTAGTATTACATGCAACAGATATGCATTGCTTCTAAGTCAATTTTTATAACTAGATATTTCACATGTTTTCATAATTTTCTGTTATAAATAATTCTGCAGATAACATTTAGGAGGAGTACATTTCATAACCCTGAGATAAACAAAGGTTTTTGAAACCAGGAGAATATCTTGAATTGCCTCCTCTGCCTGTTTTAACCTCTTCAGTTCAGTTTTTCTTTGACAGTTCTCTCAGTGGAAGCTGGTGTTTCAATATTCAGATTGCGTGGGAAGGAAAGTCATGCTGGAGCCTGGGTCAGGGAAGGGTAGGGGTGGGAAGACCAACAAAGAAATGTAGATAATTTGTTTAGAGTGGACGGGGTGCTGACCTCCAAGGATTGGAAGTAAGAAGAGGTCCTCATTGTCTCAGACTTTTAAGGAGGATGTCAGGACAGAGGCGAAAGATTCAGGAATGTGAGCGTAACAGACAAAGACTGGAAGGCTAGACAATGCAGGGCAAAGAGCTAAGGGACGCTGGGAAGGGGCAGCGCGTCTCTCTTTTCTGAGCCTTGCTCCTCACTGCTAACTTCCTGGGGTGACTGCAGAGTTGAAGAAGCTTGGGAAGCCGACCCCGCCGTGGGGCAGGCGCGCGTCTGATCCACTGTGCCACCAGCACCAGGGAGAAGAGGAGGTGGGGCGAGCCAGCCTGTTTAAGAGGTGAGCGCTCGTCAGCTAGGACACCTCCGCAGCCAGAGTCTGCCACTAAGGAAACGGCAGTAGCTTCCCTGGTGGCCCAGCTGGTAAAGAGTCTGTCTGCAATGCGGGAGACCCAGGTTCCATCGTGGGTGGGGAAGATCCCCTAGAGAAGGCAATGGCAGCCCGCTCCAGTGCTCTTGCCTGGAGAATTCCATGGACAGAGCAGCCTGGTGGGCTGCAGTCCATGGGGCCGCGGAGAGCTGGACACGACTGGGTGGCTAACAAACAGTAGTAACCCTCAGAGGAGAGCCACGCTGATTCTGCTATGCTGTACTGCACACACACCTCAGCAAGCTGACCGCCGCCCCCCCAGCCTTCTGTGCCATTGAAAGCGGCCAAACACGCCCAAGCACGTGCTAAACTGTTCTGGCTGGCCCGCACGTTTCCTCCTTGAGGATAACGCTTTTTTCTCAATACTCTTTTATGTTTAAATGTTCATTTCAGGTTCTGAAATTCTTTCCATGGATTCCTCACTATTCATCTCAAAGTAAAATCTGATGTGCTATGTTCAAGTGTATTTATTTATTTTTAAGAGCCTTAACTCCATAATTTGAAAGATCAGCTTCTCTGCCAAAATTTGCTATGCTTACAAAGCCCAGCAGACTAGAACACAGAGCAGACTGGAACACAGAGCAGACTGGAACACTGCTCCAACTCACGTCCTTGCACAGGGTTTAAAGGTAAGTGGACCACACACCAGCTAGCTCTGGGAAAGAAGGCAGGCATTCTCACTTGCGGGGACTACAGAGCTATGTGGATTTCAACACCAGACTCAAACATTCCCTGAGGGGCCAGATCTGTGTAGTTTCTAGCTTCCTGCCCATAGGCACTCCTGACCTCGCAACCTTCAACAAGGGGAAGGGCATGCAGAGACAAGACAGGATGGGGACAGAGAGAGTGGGGAGGAAATCCATCTTGTGCAGCCTGAGGAGTCTACGGGAGCGAGAGAGAGGCCGTCACAGAGAGACTGGAGGTTTACGCAGACCAGACGCCATCCACTAAGGGGCACACACTCCCCTCTGCCACCAGGGGGTTTCGGCCATGTTTGGAGATATCTTGGCTGTCACTGCTGCACTTGAGGAAGGGCGGCATCTGAGGGGTGGAGGCCAGTTCAGGCGCTCATTTGGGTCCAACTGTTTTCGACCCCATGGACTGCAGCACGCCAGGCTTCCCTGTCCATCACCAACACCTGGAGCCTGCTCAAACTCATGTCCATCCAGTTGGGGATGCCATCCAACCATCTCATCCTCTGTTGTCCCCTTCTCCTCCTGCCTTCAGTCTTTCCCAGCATCAGGGTCTTTTTCAATGAGTCAGTTCTTTGCATCAGGTGGTGAAATCACTGGAGTTTCAGCTTCAGCATCAGCCCTTCCAATGACTATTCAGGACTGTATTTCCTTTAGGATTGACTGGTTGGATCTCCTGGAAGTCCAAGGGACTCTGAAGAGTCTTCTTCAAGACCACAGTTCAAAAGCATCAGCTTTCAATTCTTTGGTGCTCAACTTTCTTTATGGTCCAACTCTCACATCCACACATGACCACTGGAAAAACCATAGCTTTGACTAGATAGACCTTTGTTGGCAAAGTAATGTCTCTGCTTTTTAATATGCTGTCTAGGTTTGTCATATTTTTCTTTCAAAGAACAAGCAATTTAATTTCATGACTGCAGCCAACATCTGCAGTGATTTTGGAGCCCAAGAAAATAAAGTCTGTCACTGTTTCCATCAGACTCTGGGAGGAAACAAACAAAACCTTGTGCACACCAGGACCCAGGAGAAAGGAGCAGTGACCCCACAAGAGACTGAGCCAGACTTGCCTGTGAGTGTCCAGGAGTCCTGGACAGAGGTGTGGGTCACCAGTGTGGATCAGGGGCATTGAATACACAGTCCTGGGAGCCGCGGGCATGCTGCACATGTCCTTTTGAATGAGCTATAGTTATCTGAATAAAACTCATCCATCCCAGTCCATTTCAGTTTACTGATTCCTAAAATGTCATTGTTCACTCTTGCCATCTCCTGTTTGACCACTTCCAACTTACCTTGATTCATGGACCTAACATTCCAGATTCCTATATAATACTGTTCTTTACAGCATCGGACATCACTTTCATCCCCAGTCATATCCACAAATGGGTGTTGTTTTCACTTTGGCTTCATCTCTTCATTCTTTCTGAAGCTATTTCTCCACTGATTTCCAGTAGCATATTGGGCATCCACCGACCTAGGCAGTTCCTTTTTCAGTGTCCTATCGTTTTGCCTTTTCATACTGTAGAGGCACGGAACAACGGACTGGTTCCAAATTGGGAAAGGAGTACAATAACAGCTTATTTAACTGTATGTCATCACAGCTTATTTAACAGCTTATTTAACTTATATGCAGAGTACATCATGGGAAATGCCAGGCTGGATGAAACACAAACTGGAATCAAAATTGCCAGGAAAAATATCAGCAACCTCAGATATGCAGATGACACCACCCTGGTGGCAGAAAGCCAACAGGAACTAAAGAGCCTCTTGATGAAAGTGAAAGAGGAGAGCGAAAAAGCTGGCTTAAAACTCAGCATCAGAAAACTAAGATCATGGCCTCTGGTCCCATCACTTCATGGCAAATAGATGGGGAAACAATGGGAAGAGTGAGAGATTTTATTTTTTGGGCTCCAAAATCACTGCAGATGGTGACTGCAGCCAAGAAATCCAAAGATGCTTGCTCCTTGGAAGAAAAGCTATGGCCAACCTAGACAGCACATTAAAAAGCGGAGACATTATTTTGCCGACAAAGGTCCATCTCGCCAAAGCTGTAGTTTTTCCAGTGGTCACGTACGGATGTGAGAGTTGGACCATAAAGAAAGCTGAGCGCCAAAGAATTGATGCGTTTGAACTGTGATTTTGGAGAAAACTCTTGAGAGTCCCTTGGACTGTGAGATCAAACCAGTCAATCCTAAAGGAAATCAGTCCTGAATATTCATTGGAAGGATTGATGTGTGAAGCTGATGCTCCAATACTTGGGCCACCTGATGCGAAGAACTGACTCATTGGAAAAGCCTCTAATGCTGGGAAAGATTGAGGGCAGGAGGAGAAGGGGACGACAGAGGATGAGATGGTTGGATGGCTTCACTGACTTGATGGACATGAGTCTGAGCAAGCTCAGGGAGTTGGTGATGGACAGGGAGGCCTGGCATGCTGCAGTCCACGGGGTGGCAGAGTCAGACACGACTGAGTGACTGATCTGAACTGAACTACAGAGGCCAGGGGCACTGCTAAATACTCCACAATATACAGGACATTACCCTCCCCTCTGAGAGCATCCGACCTAGAGTGTCAGTATTACCGAGGTTTATAAACATTGATACAGAGTGAGCTGGCATTCTATCTCCCTCAAATCGAAGAAGCGGCAGGAATATTTTCACTCCTATATTGACTGGAACATGTGGAGACAAGAACAAACAATATCATCATCAGCATCATTGGCGTCCTTATCATTGTAGTCAAGAGTTATGAAGAGCTTACTGCATGCCCCACATTTTATGTTCAATGGTCTATTGCTTGCTCATGCAATAAGCAGTCGGTACTATTTAATATCTTTGAGATGCAGAGAGATAACTAAAAACGCTTAAATTTCTGAGAGATTATTATGTAATTTCTTCCAGGTGTCAGACTGCAATATAGTTTAAGCTGGCACTTAATTTCCCCAAAATTGAAGAAGTTGCACAAATATTCCTCAGAGTCAGGAACCCTGCCCCTCCTCCACAATCCATTCGTGTGTCCAAAGCTAGTGCTTTCCACCTTCTGCTGTGAAGGGGAAGCGGGAGAGGCAGGGGGCATAGATGTGTTTTTTAATGTACAGACATATGAGTTTGGCAAGGCCACTGGATGTGCGATCTCAGGAAGAAGCCTTATAAGCCAGCAGCACCGAAAATAACGCCTAAAACCAGCAGACAAAACTACGAGCACCCAAGAAAAATTCTAGTGAGTCTATGATTTTTAGGTTAAATTATAAATTGTTATTGACAAACTTGGTAGAAAGCCTAAACAAATGGAGAGAGAGACTTTCTCCACTGATAGGAAGACTCATTAGCATAAAATGTTACAAGTCTCCAAATTATTCAAAATGTAATGCAATTTCATGATAAGTTCTAACACCGTTTTTTGTTGCAACTTGGTAAACTGTTTATAGGATTTACATACAATAAATTATCAAAGTAGAAGACAGAGCAGAAGATCAAGAGAGTGAAGCGAGCTTCTTTCCTGAGCATGAATCTAGCTGTGGGGGTGAGAGTGCACAGTTCTGGCCTGGGGAGAGGCCAGTGGGGAGGAAAAGGACTGGCCTGGGGAGAGGCCAGTGGGGAGGAAAGGCAGCCAGACAACACGTCCCCAGGAGGCACGCTAGAGCACCCACCTGCAAGGCAGGAGACACGGGGGATGGGAGCTCAGGCCCTGGGTCGGGAAGGTGCCCGGGAGAAGGGAATGGCAACCGCCCGTGTTCTTGCCTGGAGAACGGCGTGGACAAAGGATCCTGGCGGCTACAGGCCCTGGGGTTGCAGAGAGCTGGGCAGACTGTGTGACTGAGCGGAGAGCACACACGTGTGCACACGCATGCACACACACACACACACGCACACACCTGAGACTGAACTGTAACCGCAACACATAGTACTGAGACCATCAGTTATCATTCAGAAAGTTTTTAAAAATGGAACAAAACATATATGTAGGGAAGGTGAAGACCAAGGTGTAAAAAACAAAATTTTAAAGACCTCAGACAGAAATTTTAAAATATGCACATTTATGATTTGGGCTCAGAGAGTTTTTAAAATAAAATCTAATAAAACATAAATTATGATGAATTACGATTATTCGACTATGCTGGGGAGAGGTCAGTGGGACAGGAAAGGACTGGCCTGGGGAGAGATGATAATACAATTGTCATCAACAGACAGACATTTAAATTCTGAAAACAGAATGTCAGTTGGAGGAATATATTTGAATTTAGTAAAAAAGCAATAGAGAATTAGCAAGCAAAATTTAAAATCCTTCTAAACCTCAATAAGAAAAATAAGTACAATCCAAAAATGGATAAAGGATAAACATAAGAAATTAAAAAAGAAGGAAATATTAGTGAATAATAAACATGCAAAAGGTGGTTTAAACAGCACAAGCAGAGAAACACAAAGTAAACTTGAAGTAAGACACTATTTTAAGGGGCCTCCCCGGTGGCTCAGCAGTGAAGATCTGCCTGCCAACGCCGGAAACGCTCAGGCTGGGCAGATCCCCTGGAGAAGGAAACGGCAACCCACTCCAGTGTTCTTGCCTGGAAACTTCCATGGACGGAGGAGCCCAGCAGGCTGCAGTCCATGAGTCACAAAGAGTCAAACATGACTGAGCACGCATACAGGCACAATCAGAGAAACACGAAGTAAAATTGAAATGAGACAGTACGTTATACGCAACACTTGGACAAAACTCAAAATATCTGGATACAATCTTCAGGTAAGGGTGTGGCTCAGGAGGAGCCTGACACACTGCTGGTGGGGATGCAGTGTGAACGACCGCCGCAGAGACCAGCGGAGCAAGAGCTGCTAAAGCCAGGGGTGTGAACAGCCGCAACTCAGCATTTGTCCTCGGAGTTTTAGCCTTGCATAAGGTGGCATGTTCAAAAGCATTTGTGGCCATGTTTGCATAATAGGAAATATCAGGAGAAATGAACATTTTATCAATAGGAGAATAGATAAGTTAGGAGGAGTGATCCAATGGAATCTTACAAAGAAGTTAAAAATAAATGTGCCAGAGCTACATGTGTCAACAGTATATCTTTCCTCATGTCAATAAAAAATAAAAACAAGTTGCCAAAAGAATATGTACGAATTATGCCACAGATATATTTTAAAATACACAAACCTGGGACTTCCCTGGTGGTCCAGGGAGCTCCCAATGCAGGGTGCCCGGGTTCGATCACTGGTCAGAGAGTTAGATCCCCTATGCTGCAAGTCAGAGTCTATATGCCACAGTGAAATTCCTGCATGCTGCAACTAAGACCCAACTCAGCCAAATACATAGATAAAATGCTTTTCAAAAAATGGAGACCTATATTATTTATTACTGAGGAAGTCTACTCATCAGAAGCAGAAGTGAAATAGCAAATAAAAATCTAAGACAGTGGTTATTCTTGATGTGGTGGGAGAGAGAGACAAGTGAATAGTGAAGAGAGAGGCTTCAAACATGCCAGCAAATTTGGAAAACTCAGCAGTGGCCACAGGACCGGAAAAGGTCACTTTTCATTCCAATCCCAAAGAAAGGCAATGCCAAAGAATGCTCAAACTACCGCACAATTGCACTCATCTCACATGCTAGTAAAGTAATGCTCAAAATCCTCCAAGCCAGGCTTCAGCAATACATGAACCGTGAACTCCCTGATGTTCAAGCTGGCTTTAGAAAAGGCAGAGGAACCAGAGATCAAATTGCCAACATCCTCTGGACCATCCAAAAAGCAAGAGAGTTCCAGAAAAACATCTATTTCTGCTTTATTGACTATGCTAAATCCTTTCACTGTGTGGATCACAGTAAACCGTGGAAAATTCTGAAAGAGATGGGAATACCAGACCGCTGACTTGCCTCTTGAGAAACCTGTCTATAGGTCAGGAAGCAACAGTTAGAAGTGGACATGGAACAACAGACTGGTTCCAAATAGGAAAAGGAGTACGTCAAGGCTGTATATTGTCACCCTGCTTATTTAACTTATATCCAGAGTACATCATGAGAAACGCTGAGCTGGAGGAAGCACAAGCTGGAATCAAGATTGCTGGGAGAAATATCAATAACCTCAGATATGCAGATGACACCACCCTTATGGCAGAAAGTGAAGAGGAACTAAAAAGCCCCTTGATGAAAGTAAAAGAGGAGAGTGAAAAAGTTGGCTTAAAGCTCAACATTCAGAAAACGAAGATCATGGCATCTGGTCCCATCACTTCATGGGAAATAGATGGGGAACAGTGGAAACTGTGTCAGACTTTATTTTGGGCTCCAAAATCACTGCAGATGGTGACTGCAGCCATGAAATTAAAGACGCTTACTCCTTGGAAGAAAAGTTATGACCAACCTAGATTGTATATTGAAAAGCAGAGACATTTCTTTGCCGACTAAGGTCCGTCTAGTCAAGGCTATCGTTTTGCCTGTGGTCATGTATGGATGTGAGAGTTGGACTGTGAAGAAGGCTGAGTGCCGAAGAATTGATGCTTTTGAAGTGTGGTGTTGGAGAAGACTCTTGAGAGTCCCTTGTACTGCAAGGAGATTCAACCAGTCAATCCTCAAGGAAATCAGCCCTGGATTTCTTTGGAAGGAATGATGCTAAAGCTAAAACTCCAGTACTTTGGCCACCTCATGCGAAGAGTTGACTCATTGGAAAAGACTCTGATGCTGGGAAGGATTGGGGGCAGGAGGAGAAGAGGATGACCGAGGATGAGATGGCTGGATGGCATCACTGACTCGATGGATGTGAGTCTGAGTGAACTCCAGGAGTTGGTGATGGACAGGGAGCCCTGGCATGCTGCGGTTCATGGGGTTGCAAAGAGTCGGACACGACTGAGCGACTGAACTGAACTGAACTGAACTGAGATGTATAGGGATTATTATTCACATCTTAATAAAGCATTTAAAATATAAACAATCACAACTTTTAAAGTGTAAACAACCACGCCTTCCCCTTGTCCAGTGAATCACTGAGCACATAGGGTCACTGATGTGGGTTGTGTGTTGATTCTGCAGAGAGACTGCATCCAGAAGAAAACTCCAAATTCAATTCCCTTGGCTTTTAGGAAAGCTGACTGCTTCAGGCAGTAGATGCTCCTCGACTTCACAGAACCTTCCGTGGATGCAGTTGGCTTAGCAGGTGGATTACTGTTCCTTCTCACTCCTACCATGGATCTTGTCCTCAGATCAAACCCTGGGATACGAGATTCAAACACACCAGCTGTCCTGTGCTTCTTATAACATAACATCTAGTACATTTCCAAAGACCATGTCCTGCCAAAAACTATTGGACCTCTATATATACTAACAAAATATCTGCTCATAATTAAAAATGAATGAAAATAACTAAATAAAGGCTTGAAATTAAAAATCATGATTTCCAGCAAAGCACTGCACTGTCTGATCTGTTTGGGTATCACTGTCAACAGTGGCAGATATGATGGCCACATGGCCCAGGAATCAACTGAAGGCTGATGTGAAATGATAACAGTGAAGGGCTGCAAAGCAATAGCAACTTGTCTTTGTTCTAAGCTTGTTCATTAGGAATTTTTCATTAGTTTTGATATTTAAAAATAATTGCATTGTCTGCTCTTTATGTTGATTACTGAGTATTTCAGTCAGTCAGTTCAGTCACTCAGTCGTGTCCAACGTTTTGCAACCCCATGGACTGCAGAACACCAGGCTTCCCTGTCCATCACCAACTCCCGGGGGATGCTCAAACCCATGTCAATAGGTCAGTGACACCATCCAACCGTCTCACCCTCTGTCGTCCCCTCTCCTCCTGCCCTCAATCTTTCCCAGCATCAGGGGCTTTTCCAATCAGTCAGTTCCAGTGAGTCAAGATTCCTGGGACTCTTGATTCCAGCTTGTGCTTCATCCAGCCCAGCATTTTGGATGAAAGCTTCCCTGGTGGCTCAGATGGTAAAGTGTCTGCCTGCAACGCAGGAGACCCGGGTTCAATCCTTGGGTCGGGAAGATCCCCTGGAGAAGGAAATGGCAATCTACTCCAGCACTCTTGCCTGGAAAATCCCATGGATGGAGGAGCCTGATAGGCTCCATGGGGTCCATGGGGTCGCAAAGAGTCAGACACGACTGAACGACTTCACTTCACACTGTATAAAAGTTAAATAAGCAGGGTGACAGTATACAGCCTTGACGTACTCCTTTCCCAATCTGGAACCAGTCCATTGTTCCATGTCCAGTTCTACTGTTGCTTCTTGACCTGCATACAGATTTCTCAGGAGACAGGTCAGGTGGTCTGGTATTCCCATCTCTTGAAGAATTTTCCACAGTTTTCTGTGACCCACACAGTTAAAGGCTTTAGCATAGTCAATGAAGCAGAAGTAGATGCTTTTCTGGAACTCTCTTGCTTTTTCTGTAATCTAACAGACGTTGGCAATTTGATCTCTGGTTCCTCTGCCTTTTCTAAATCCAGCTTGAACATCTGGAAGTTCTCTATTCATGTACTGCTACAGCCTGGCTTGAAGGATTTTGAGCATTACTTTGCTAGCTTGTGAGATGAGAGCAATTGTGCAGTAGTCTGAGCATTCTTTGGCATTGCCTTTCTTTGAGATTCGAATGTAAAGTGACCTTTTCCAGTCCTGTGGTCACTGCTGAGTTTTCCAAATTTGCTGGCATATTGAGTGCAGCACTTTCACAGCATCATCTTTCAGGATTTGAAATAGCTCAGCTGGAAGTCCATCACCTCCACTAGCTTTGTTCGTAGTGATGCTTTCTAAGGCCCACTTGACTTCACATTCTAGGATGTCTGGCTCTAGGTGAGTGATCACACCATCGTGATTATCTGGGTCGTGAAGATCTTTTTTGTATAGTTCTTCTGTGTGTTCTTTCCACCTCTTCTTAATATCTTCTGCTTCTGTTAAGTCCATACCATTTCTGTCCTTTATTGAGCCCATCTTTGCATGAAATGTTCCCTTGGTATCTCTAATTTTCTTGAAGAGATCTCTAGTCTTTCCCATTCTGTTGTTTTCCTCTATTTCTTTGCATTGAGCACTGAGGAGGGCTTTCTTATCTCCCCTTGCTATTCTTTGGAACTCTGCATTCAGATGCTTATATCTTTCTTTTTCTCCTTTGCCTTTTGCTTCTCTTCTTTTCTCAGCTATTTGTAAGGCCTCCTCAGAGAACCATTTTGCCTTTCTGAATTTCTTTTTCTTGAGGATGGTTTTGATCACAGCCTCCTGTACAATGTTACAAACCTCTGCCCATAGTTCTTCAGACACTCTGTCTATCAGATCTAACCCCTTGAATCTATTTGTCACTTCCACTGTATAATCATAAGGGATTTGATTTAGGCCATACCTCAATGGTATTAGTAGTTTTCCCTACTGTTTTCAATTTAAGTCTGAATTTGTCAATAAGGAGTTCATGATCTGAGCTACAGTCAGCTCATGGTCTTGTTTTTGCTCACTGTATAGAGCTTCTCCATCTTCAGCTGCAAAAAATATAATCAATCTGATTTCAGTATTGACCATCTGGTGATGTCCACGTGTAGAGTCATCTCTTATGCTGTTGGAAGAGGGTGTTTGCTATGATCAGTGCATCCTCTTGGCAAAACTCCGTTAGCCTTTGCCCTGCTTCATTTTGTACTCCAAGGCCAAGCTTGCCTGTTACTCCAGGTATCTCTTGATTTCCTGGCTTTTGCATTCCAGTCCCCTCTGATGAAAATGATATCTCTTTTTTGGTTTCAGTTCTAGGTCTTATAGCTCTTCATAGAACCATTCAACTTCAGCTTCTTCAGCATTAGTGGTTCAGGCATATACTTGGATTACTGTGATACTGAATGATTTGCCTTGGAAACAAACAGATCATTCTGTCACTCTTGAGACTGCACCCAAGTATTGCATTTCATATTCTTTTGTTGACTATGAGGGCTACTCCATTTCTTCTAAGGAATTCTTGGCCACAGTAGTAGATATAATGGTCCTCTGAACTAAATACTCCCATTCCTGTCTATTTCTTTCCTTTAGATTAGTATATACATAACTTGTTTTTATCCTTTTGCTTATATCCCATCAGTGTGTTCATATTTAAAATAGATTTCTTGCCAATTTATATTTGGTTTTCCTCCATTCCATATTTCTGGTCAGAAAATTTCCTTCTGATAGAAAGTCTGGACAATCACAGAGCTTACTTCCTTTGTGTACCAATGTCAAGGGAAGCTACCTATGGGAGGTGATATTCAAAACCGGAAAAATAGGTAGGAGTTAATCACTGGGGTGAGTGCTGGGCAGGAAGCTTCATAAAAAAATCAATTAATAAATGGCAACACCAAGATGACAGAATGTTAGAGTAACTTAAAGCAGTCGTTACACACATGCTTCAGTGAGCAATTACTGGCATTTTGTTGCTGCTCTTGTTCAGCGGCTAAGTAATGTCCTACCCTGTGGACTGCAGCCCGCCAGGCTCCTTTGCCCGTGGGGTTTTCCCAGGCGAGAATACTGGAGAATACTGGAGTGGGCTGCTGTTTCCTCCTCCAGGGGAGCTTCTGGACCCAGGGATTGAACCCACATCACCTGAGCTGAAGGCAGATTCTTCACCACTGGGCTACAGGGAAGCCTGCTAACACAGTAGAAGCATTTTTTAAAGCTGGAAGTCTCAGCAAAGAGATAGTATAAGTAGAGAAACAGAACATATCACGAGGGAGACTATTTTTGAACTGAAAAGTTCCATAGCCAAAAACTTGAAAAATCCAGTAAATGAACTCAGTGTCAGGATAGAACGGGAATCGGAATGAAGCCCTGAACCTGAAGGAAGAACCACAGCAATTATCCCATCGGAGCAAAAGGAAAGAGTGGACAGCGGGAAAGAACCAGGCTCGGGGGCCTGCAGAGCCAGATAAAACACGCGACATTCATGCCCTTAGAGCTTCAGAGAGAGGGGAAAAGGACGGAAATCAAGAAATACCTGAAGAAACAATGGTTAAATTTTCCCAAATTTAGCAAATGACAAACACGTACAGTTGCAAACAGCTGAGTTAGCTCCAACTAGGATAAACCCAAAGGAATCTATACCAGGACACATCATGGTCAAATTTCTGAAAACTAAAGGCAAAGAGCGTCTTAAAAGCGGTGAGAGAAATAACCCTTTACGTATAGGTGGAAACAATTCGAATAACTGCATTTCTCATGAGGAATTGCGGAGGCCAACGAGAAATGACACAGTGTTTTTCAAGTACTGAAAGAGAATAACGGACAGCATAGGACGCTTTATCCAACACGACTACCTTTCAGCAATGAAGGAGAAACCGACATGCTTAGATGAAGGGTGACCAGGAAAATTTTCCACCAGCAGAACTGTCCTAGAAGAATAGCTAAAGGAAGCTATCTAATCAGAAAGGAAATAAATAAGGAACATTGAAACATAGGAGAGGAAGGAAAAAAATACTGTAAGCAAGAATATGGATAAATGGAATACACTTTACTTCTCCTCTAGAGTTTTCTAAATTATGTTGATGGTGGAATCAAAAATCATAGCTACATGTCTAATGTGGTTCCAAACATATGTAGATAAAATAGTCAAGATGATTACAGTATAAACAAGGGAGGGTAGCGGGACTTAATAGGGGTAAAGTTTGTATGCTTCACTTGGACTGGGAAAAGGACAAGACCAGAATTGCAGGGGGCTTTCCCTTTTAAGGTGCTCCGTCGTGTCCGACTCTCTGCGACCCCAGGGACTGTACCCCGCAGGCCTCCTCCATCCATGGGATTTTCCAGGCAAGACACTGGGTCAGGCTGCCATTTCCTCCTCCAGGGATCTTCCTGACTCAAGTATCGAACCCGCATCTCCTGGGTCTCTTCCTGTGTTGGCAGGCAGATTCTTTTACCACTGAGCCCCCCGAGAAGCCCCCTCAGGTGGAAGTGTTCCCTTCTCACCTTCCATTACTTCTGACTGCTGCTACCATAACGTTCACCATTGAATAAAGAGCTCTCCCTTCTCCACCTTCTTTATCTCACATAATTAATAAATCATCACTGACTAGAGGAGAAATTTTCTACTCTGGTATGCTGTGTCTTTTCCTATATAAGATCATCAGGTCATCTGCCTCTCTCGTCTCCAGGGAAAGAAGAAGCTACGATCTCTGCCATTAACCTTTTAGTATGAATAGAGCTTGGGAGTGTGTACTGTTCTCCTTCACTAGTAAGACACCTCCTTCCGGGGAGCCTCAGAGCCCTAATCCTGGGATTTCAGGTCTGATGGCCAAGGGGGTAACTGCCTCCTTCCTCCATCTCCCACTGAGAGAACAGTTGGTTCCAAATGGAAATCCCTAAAATGTTTTCTCTCTCCTGCATTCCCTCAGTTAACAGAACAGAAACCATCCCTCATGTCAGAATACCAACTGCTCCAAGGAACTCCACTGCTTTAACTGTGAATGTTGTTTTAGGTCAATTACATTAGTAAGGTTAATAAGTTCCAGGCTGGAAGTTCTGCGTTGCCAAATCTGTACTCATCGTAATTCATAGAAAGTTCAAAGCTCACCCAGGAGGGTACACGCTGCATGTCAGCTCCTCCGCAGAAGGTTACAACACGATGATAATAATAATGATGGTGACTGTGATAAGCACAGTAACAATTCCTTATATTCATATTGCTTGTTATATTTTTTCAAATGCCTTCACATGCATTATCTCATTTATACTTGCACCACCTGTCACCTATAATACTACGCCTCATTTCAGGAGAGACACAGTCAACAAGCTGTAAAAAATTACAAACTTCAAATTCACCTAATGCTTAGTTCCTGAGTCCACTTGAGAAAAAGTAATTGATTTTAGTCCACAGGAAAGAGATGTCACGTAGGATGAACCCTTAAGGGACATGTTTGCTGAATACATAGCTTACTAAAATGTGACACTCACTAGGTCACGTGCTTAAAATCCTCAGTGCAGCCTACGGCTTGCTCAGCGTCAACCGTCCTTTTCAGGTTCTGAACATTGTCACGTTTACTGCCTGCTTTTCTAGGTGCATCTCCCATTCTTCCCATCTGTCCACACTTACAGTCAACCCTAGCCCGAGTGCTAGTTTCCTGAGCTGTTTCTCCTTCCTTTTAAGTCAATTTCCCTTGCCTGGAATGCCAAACTACATCCATCTGTACCTGTAGATGTTTTAGTAGCTAAGTCACGTTCGATTCCTGTGGCCCCATGGACTGTAGCCCACCAGGCTCCTCTGGGGCTTCCCCGGTGGCTCAGAGGTTAAAGCGTCTGCCTCCAAAGCGGGAGACCCAGGTTCGATCCCTGGGTCAGGAAGATCCCCTGGAGAAGGAAATGGCAACCCCCTCCAGTATTCTTGCCTGGAGAATCCCAGGGACGGAGAAGCCTAGTAGGTTACAGTCCAATGGGTCACAAAGAGTTGGACACGACTGAGCGACTTCACCTCACCTCACCTCACCTCAGGCTCCTCTGTCCTGCGGATTTTCTCGGCATGCAAGAATACTGGAGTGAGTTGCCATTTCCTTCTCCAGGGGATCTTCCCGACCCAGGGGTCAAACCCAGGTCTCCTGCACTGCAGGCAGATTCTTTACCAACTGAGCCACCAGGGAATTCCCGTGCCTACACACATATATACATAAATCGCCTTCCAGATATGTAGATATATATACATTTGTATCATCTTCTAGTCATCTCAGAATTCTTCCCCCACACACCCAAGATACACATGATTGTTGCCTCGCTTAGTCACTCTTTTTTTTAATTCATTCCTTAAACAGAATGACTGCCCTGTGGGAATGCCACAGGTACACTTGAAGGTCAGCTATTTAGAAAAGATTCAAGAATTACTTCCAGGGCAGTCTCAAACCTTCAATATCGTTTTTCTGTAAATGTTAGCAGATACTGTTGACTTCATAGTCTATGGGCCAAAGGTCATTATAATTTTCAAATACAAGCTCACACACACACCCCCCCCCACGCGTGCAGAAATACCCTTAAATCACGTGCCTTTTACATCAGACTTTTCTAACGTTTTGTGTCTGGTCTTCAGGCCTTCAGATGACCTCACTGATCTGTGTATTCTTCCCTTTGACCAAAGTTTCTTCAGGTTTGCCTACAAATCAAAAAGAGGGCAGCAAGAAGCGAATTTGCCACAAGTCAACAGGGAGGAAACAGGTTACCCTTTGAGGACCACACAGTCTCCATCACAGCTGCTCAGCTCTGCCTCCCAGCATGGCGCAGCCACGGAAAACATGTGAATCAATGAATGTGGCTGCATTCCAATAAAACTTCACTGATGGCCAACAAAATTTGAATTGCATATAGTTTTCATGTGTAGGAAATAACAGTTGTTTTCAACTCTTTGGGACTTCCCTGGTGGCTGACGGTAAAGCGTCTGTCTACAATGCAGGAGGCCCGGGTTCCATCCCTGGGTCAGGAAGATCCCCTGGAGAAGGAAATGGCAATCCATTCCAGTACTATTGCCTGGAAAATCCCATGGACAGAGGAGGCTGGTAGGCTACAGTCCATGGGGTCGCAAAGAGTCGGACATGAGTGAGCGACTTCACTTTCACTTTCAACTCTTTATAAACTGTAAAAATCATTCAAACATAGACAGCAGGACGATTTGGGTCGCCAGTTGCATTCTGCCAGTCCATGCTATAACCACACATCTGAGTCTTTCTATATTGCTGTTGTTCAGCCTCAAGGTCGTGTCTGACTCTTTGTGACCCATAGATTGCAGAATGTCAGGCTCCTCTCCTCGTCTGTCTCCTGGAGTCAGTGATGCCATCCAACCATCTCATTGTCTGTCCCCTCCCTCGCCTCCTGCTCTCAATCTTTCCCAGCATCAGGGTCTTTTCCAGTGAGTCGGCTCTTCTCGTCAGGTGGCCAAAATGTTGGAGTTTCAGCATCAGTCCTTCCAGTGAATATTCAGAGTTGATTTCCTTAGGAATGACTGCCTTGATCTCCTTGACATCCAAGGGACTCAAGAGTCTTTTCCAACACCTCAGTTCAAGAGCGTCAGTTCTTTAGCGCTTAGCCTTACAGTCCAACTCTCTCATCCTTACGTGACTACTGCACGCAAAAGCATTAATTACTTAGAAAGGTGGAGTGTTTTGGATTGTATTTGCGCCCTCCCAAAATTCATGTACCAACACTCTTCCCTCCCAATATGATGATATTTACAGTCAGAGCCTTTGGGAGGTGATAGATCACTGACCTACAATCATCAAATTGTGATCATTCTTGGTTTATCTGTGTGTGCATGACCAGTCACTTCAGTCATGTCCAATTCTTTGTGACCCCGTGGACTGTAGCCCGCCAGGCTCCTCCATCCATGGGATTCTCCAGGCAAGAATGCTGGAGTGCGTTGCCATGCTCTCCGCGGGGGGATCTTCCCGACCCAGGGATCGAGCCCACACTTCTTCCGGCTCCTGCATCCAGGCAGATTCTTTACTGGTGAGCCACTGAGGAAGTCTGTGTGATCTACACTCCCACTGACTTAACCTCATGACTGCCTTATTTTAAAGCAAATCCCAGACATCATCTAATTTTAGCCATAAATATTTCAGTACATATCTCTTTAGTAAGATAAGGACTCTTATAAAGATAGCCATGATACCAACACCAATCACACACAAAATCAACAGTAATCCCCTAATACCATAAAATAACCAGTCATTGCTTTTTTCTGATAGTCAAATGCACATATTTAAAATTATATTTTTCTAATCAAAATTGAAACAAGGCCCACATGTTACATTTTGATATGTCTTTTAATTCTCTTTAAATCATGTATTTCTCATCCATCTTCCACCTTGAAATTAGTTTCTTGATAAAACTAGGATGTCTACACAGTAGCATTCCCACACTCAAGATTTCACTATTTGCCTCTCCATCATGTCACTGAATATACGTCTCTGTTTAGAGGCTTAATTTGTTTTGGCAAAAAAAAAAAAAAACTGTAGGTACTACTGCATACTTCTACTGGGATGTACTTCATTAACAGTATTGTCTCTCTTTAATGTATCAGTGACTGTGGATGAGGATTGCCTGTATTTATTTTGTTAAGGACATATAAAATGTTAATTAGGCTTCCCCAAGTGGTGGAGAGTTAAGGAACACACTTGCCAATGCAGGAAACATAAGAGACTGGGGTTTGATCCCTGGGTCAGGAAGGTCCCCCGAAGGAGGGCATGGCCACCCACTCCAGTACTCTTGCCTGGAAAAAGCAATGGACAGAGGAGCTTGGCAGGCTATGATTCATTCATGTCTGACTCTTTGTGACCCCATGACTAAACAGTCCATTAAATTCTCCAGGCCAGAATACTGGAGTGCGTAGCAGTTCCCTTCTCCAGGGGATATTTCCCAGTCCAGGGATCAAACCAAGGTCTCCCACATTGTGGGTGGGTGTATTCTTTACCAGCTGAGCCACAAGGAAAGCCCTTGTTAAGGACATATAAAATGTTAATTGGAGAAGGCAATGGCAACCCACTCCAGTATTCTCGCCTGGAAAATCCCATGGACGGAGGAGCCTGGTGGGCTGCAGTCCATGGGGTCACGAAGAGTCGGACATGACTGAGCGACTTCACTTTCACTTTTCACTTTCCTGCATTGGAGAAGGAAATGGCAACCCACTCCAGTATTCTTGCCTGGAGAATCCCAGGGACGGGGGAGCCTAGCGGGCTGCCGTCTATGGGGTCGCAGAGTCGGACACGACTGAAGTGACTTAGCAGCAGCAAAATGTTAATCAGGCTTCCCAAGTGGTGCTACTGGTAAAGAACACACCTGGCAATGCTGGAGACGTATAGACTCGGGTTCAGTCTCCAGGTCAGGAAGAGCCCCTGGTGGAGGGCGTGGCTACCCACTCCAGCATTCTTGCCTGGAAAGATCCATGGACTGAGGAGCTTGGCAGGCTACTATTCAAAGGATCACAAAGAGTTGGAAAGGACTGAAGTGATTTAGCACTCAAAATGTTAATATTATAATTCTATAGTTGCTTCTTCCTTCACTAGATGGATATGCCTACAGAGAGAGGCATTTATCAATGCTTGGGTTAGTCTAAGATGATACTTGAACAGGAAAGATAGGTTAAATGTTTGATTTTTCCTTTTATTTACCTAACTTTAGAATAATAATTTGGCTCCCTAATATTCTCTAAAACAAACAAATGAGTTTTAAAATATCATTATTAATTCATGGGCTTTTAATACATGTACTGTATTGAATTTATTGCATTTATTATTCATTTTGGTACTGAAGCTATTATACCTGTGGCCTCATAAGTTGGTTTTCAAATACTTTCTAAGAATTTTTTTTTGGTTATTTGATTTAAACAAAGAATTAAAGCAACTTTGTTGAGATATAATTCAAATATCATATATTTCACAAAGTGTCCAATTAAATGCATTTTATATTTACAGACTTGTGCTACCGTCATCACTGTCTACTTTTGGAACATTGTTGTTACTCGAAAAAGAAACTCCACATCAATTAGCACTCTCTTCACTCTCCCTTCCCCACAGTCTTCAGCTCAGTTCAGTCCCTCACTCGTGTCCTACTCTTTGTGACCCCATGAATCGCAGCACACCAGGCCTCCCTGTCCATCACCAACTCCCAGAGTTTACCCAAACTCGTGTCCATCCAGTCGGCCATGCCATCCAGACATCTCATACAGACATCTCATCTTCTGTCGTCCCCTTCTCCTCCTGCCTCCAATCCCTCCCAGAATCAGGGTCTTTTCCAATGAGTCAACTCTTCGCAACAGGTGGCCAAATTATTGGAGTTTCAGCTTCAGCATCAGTCCTTCTAATGAACACACAGGACTGATCTCTTTAGGAAAGACTGGTTGGATCTCCTTGAAGTCCAAGGGACTCTCAAGAGTCTTCTCCAACACCACAGTTCAAAAGCATCATTTCTTCGGTGCTCAGCTTTCTTCACAGTCCAACGCTCACATCCATACATGACCACTGGAAAAACCATAGCCTTGACTAGACCGACCTTTGTTGGCAAAGTAATGTCTCTGCTTTTTAATATGCTGTCTAGGTTGCTCATAGCTTTTCTTCCAAGGAGTAAGCGTCTTTTAATTTCATGGCTGCAATCACCATCTACAGTGATTCTGGAGCCCCCCAAAATAGAATTTGACACTGTTCCCACTGTTTCCCCATCTATTTCCCATGAAGTGACTGGATCAGATGCCATGATCTTGGTTTTCTGAATGTTGAGCTTTAAGCCAACTTTTTTGCTCTCCTCTTTCCCTTTCATCAAGAGGCTTTTTAGCTCCTCTTCACTTTCTGCCATAAGGGTGGTGTCATCTGCGTATCTGAGGTTACTGATATTTCTCCTGGCAATCTTGATTCCAGCTTGTGCTTCCTCCAGTCCAGCGTTTCTCATGATGTACTCTGCATAGAGTTAAATAAGCAGGGTGACAATATACAGCCTTGACATACTCCTTTTCCTATTTGGAACCAGTCTGTTGTTCCATGTCCACTTCTAACTGTTGCTTCCTGACCTATAAACAGGTTTCTCAAGAGGCAAGTCAGTGGTCTGGTATTCCCATCTCTTTCAGAATTTTCCACAGTTTACTGTGATCCACACAGTGAAAGGATTTGGCATAGTCAATAAAGCAGAAATAGATGTTTTTCTGGAACTCTCTTGCTTTTTGGATGATCCAATGGATGTTGATCTCTGGTTTCTCTGCCTTTTCTAAAACCAACTTGAACATCTGGAAGTTCACTATTCACATATTGCTGAAGCCTGGCTCGGAGAATTTTAATCATTACTTTACTAGCATATGGGATGAGTACAATTGTGCGGTAGTTTAAGCATTCTTTAGCATTGCCTTTCTTTGGGATTGAAATGAAAATGGACCCTTTCCAGTCCTGTGGCCACTGCTGAGTTTTCCAAATTTGCTGGCACATTGAGTACAGCACTTTCACAGCATCATCTTTCAAGGTTTGAAATAGCTCAACTGGTATTCCATCACCTCCACTAGCTTTGTTCACAGTGATGCTTCCTAAGGCCCACTTGACTTCACATTCCAGAATGTCTGGCTCTAGATGACTGATCACACCATCGTGATTATCTGAGTCATGAAGATCTTTTTTGTACAGTTCTTCTGTGTATTCTTACCACCTCTTCCTAATGTCTTCAGCTTCTGTTAGGTCCATACCATTTCTGTCCTTTATTGTGCCCATCTTTGTATGAAATATTCCCTTGTATCTCTAATTTTCTGGAAGAGATCTCTAGTCTTTCCCATTCTATTGTTTTCCTCTATTTCTTTGTATTGATCGCTGAGGAAGGCTTTCTATTCTCTTCTTGCTGTTCTTTAGAACTCTGCATTCAGATGCTTGTATCTTTTCTTTTCTCCTCTGCTTTTCACTTCTCTTCTTTTCACAGCTATTTGTAAGACCTCCTCAGATAGCCATTTTGCTTTTTTGCATTTCTTTTCCATGGGGATGGTCTTGATCCCTGTCTCCTGTACAATGTTATGAACCTACAGGTCCATAGTTCATCAGGCACTCTATCAGATCTAGTCCCTTAAATCTATTTCTCACTTCCACTGCATAATCATAAGGGATTTGATTTAGGTCATACCTGAATGGTCTAATGGTTTTCCCTACTTTCTTCAATTTGAGTCTGAATTTGGTAAGAAGGAGTTCATGATCTGAGCCACAGTCAGTTCCTGGTCTTGTTTTTGTTGACTGTATAGAGCTTCTCCATCTTTGGCTGCATAGAATATAATCAATCTGATTTCGGTGTTGACCATCTGGTGATGTCCATGTGTAGAGTCTTCTCTTGTGTTGTTGGAAGAGGGTGTTTGCTATGACCAGTGCATTTTCTTGGCAAAACTCTCTTAGCCGTTGCCCTGCTTCATTATGTACTCCAAGGCCAAATTTGCCTGTTACTCCAGGCTAAATTTGACTTCCTACTTTAGCATTCCAGTCCCCTATAATGAAAAGGACATCTTTTTTGGGTGTTAGTTCTAAAAGGTCTTGTAGGTCTTCATAAGTGTAGAGTCTTCTCTTGTGTTGTTGGAAGAGGGTGTTTGCTATGACCAGTGCGTTCTCTTGGCAAAACTCTCTTAGCCGTTGCCCTGCTTCATTATGTACTCCAAGGCCAAATTTGCCTGTTACTCCAGGCTAAATTTGACTTCCTACTTTAGCATTCCAGTCCCCTATAATGAAAAGGACATCTTTTTTGGGTGTTAGTTCTAAAAGGTTTTGTAGGTCTTCATAGAACTGTTCAATTCCAGCTTCTTCAGTGTTACTGGTTGGGGCACAGGCTTGGATTACTGTGATATTGAATGGTTTGCCTTGGAAATGAACAGAGATCATTCTTTCATTTTTGAGATTGCATCCAAGTACTGTGAAGAAAGCTGAGCGCCAAAGAATTGATGCTTTTGAACTGTGGTGTTGGAGAAGACTCTTGAGAGTCCCTTGGACTTCAAGGAGATCCAACCAGTCCATTCTGAAGGAGATCAGCCCTGGGATTTCTTTGGAGGGAATGATGCTAAAGCTGAAACTCCAGTACTTTGACCACCTCATGCAAAGAGTTGACTCATTGGAAAAGAGTCTGATGCAGGGAGGGATTGGGAGCAGGAGGAAAAGGGGACGACAGAGGATGAGATGGCTCAATATACGTGAGTCTGAGTGAACTCCAGGAGTTGGTGATAGACAGAGAGGCCTGGCGTGCTGCGATTCATGGAGTTGCAAAGAGTAGGACACGATTGAGCGACTGAACTGAACTGGCTGAACTGCATTTTGGACTCTTTTGTTGACCATGATGGCTACTCCATTTCTTCTAAGGGATTCCTGCCCACAGTAGTAGATATAATGGTCATGTGAGTTAAATTCACCCATTCCAGTCCATTTTAGTTTGCTGATTCCTAGAATGTCGACGTTCACTCTTGTCATCTCCTGTTTGACCACTTCCAATTTGCCTTGATTCATGGACGTGACATTCCAGGTTCCTATCCAATATTGCTCTTTACAGCATCAGACCTTGCTTCTATCACCAGTCACAGCCACAGCTGGGTATTCTTTTGCTTTGGCTCCATCCCTTCATTCTTTCTGGAGTTATTTCTGCACTGATCTCCAGTAGCATATTGGGCACCTGCCCACCTGGGGAGTTCCTCTTTCAGTATCCCATCATTTTGCCTTTCCATACTGTTTCCTACAGTCTCACACATATATTAATCTACTTTCTAGCTCTAAAAGATTGCTTATTCTACAAATCACATATACATAAATCATATAATTTTATATGATTTGATATATATATCAAATCATATAATATATAATTCTTTAATAAATATATCAAATCATATAAATTTTAATATGATTTGCTATTTTAAAAGATTGATTATAATCTTTGCAGCTGAAGATGGAGAAGCTCTATACAGTCAGTAAAAACCAGACCGGGAGCCGACTGTGGCTCAGATCATGAACTCCTTATGCCAAATTCAGACTGAAATTGAAGAAAGTAGAGAAACCTTAGACCATTCAGGTATGATCTAAATCAAATCCCTTATGACTACACAGTGGAAGTGAGAAATAGATTTAAGGGACTGATCTGATAGAGTGCATAATGAACCATGCATGGAGGTCCGTGACATTGTACAGGAGACAGGGATCAAGACCATCCCCATGGAAAAGAAATGCAAAAAAGCAAAACGGCTGTCTGAGGGTCTTACAAATAGCTGTGAAAAGAAGAGAAGCGAAAAGCAGAGGAGAAAAGAAAAGATACACCCATTTGATCCAGAGATCCAAAGAATAGCAAGAGGAGACAAGAAAGCCTTCCTCAGACATCAATGCAAAGAAATAGAGGAAAACAACAGAATGGGAAAGACTAGAGATGTCTTCAAGAAAATTAGAGATACAAGGGAATATTTCAGGCAAAGATGGGCTCGATAAAGGACAGAAATGGTAGGGACCTAACAGAAGCAGAAGATATTAAGAAGAGGTGGCAAGAATATAGAGAAGAACTGTACAAAAAGGATCTTCATGACCCAGATAATCATGATGGTGTGTGTGATCACTCACCTACAGCCAGACATCTTGGAATGTGAAGTCAAGTGGGCCTTAGGAAGCATCAGTATGAACAAAGCTAGTAGAGGTGATAGAATTCCAGTTGAGCTATTTCAAATCCTGAAAGATGATGCTGTGAAAGTGCTATACTCAATATGCTAGCAAACTTGGAAAACTCAGCAGTGGCCACAGGACTGGAAAAGGTCCATTTTCATTTCAATCCCAAAGAAAGGCAATGCCAAAGAATGCTCAAACTACCACACAATTGTACTCATCTCATACGCTAGCAAAATAATGCTTAAAATTCTCCAAGCCAGGCTTCAGCAATACATGAATCGTGAACTTCCAGATGTTCAAGCTGGTTTTAGAAAAGGCAGAGGAACCAGAGATCAATTTGCAAACATCCACTGGATCATCCAAAAAGCAAGAGAGTTCCAGAAAAACATCTATTTCTGCTTTATTGACTATGCCAAATCCTTTCACTGTGTGGATCACAGTAAACTGTGGAAAATTCTGAAAGAGATGGGAATACCAGGCCACTGACTTGCCTCTTGAGAAACCTGTTTATAGGTCAGGAAGCAACAGTTAGAAGTGGACATGGAACAACAGACTGGTTCCAAATAGGAAAAGGAGTATGTCAAGGCTGTATATTGTCACCCTGGTTATTTAACTTATATGCAGAGTACATCATGAGAAACACTGGGCTGGAGGAAGCACAAGCTGGAATCAAGATTGCTGGGAGAAATATCAGTAACCTCAGATATGCAGATGACACCACCCTTATGGCAGAAAGTGAAGAACTGAAGAGTTTCTTGATGAAAGGGAAAGAGGAGAGTGAAAAAGTTGGCTTAAAGCTCAACATTCAGAAAATGAAGATCATGGCATCTGGTCCCATCACTTCATGGGAAATAGATGGAGAAACAGTATCAGACTGTATGTTTCTGGGCTCCAAAATCACTGTAGATGGTGATCACAGCCATGAAATTCAAAAGACGCTTACTCCTTGGAAGAAAAGTTATGACCAACCTAGACAGCATATTAAAGAGCAGAGACATTACTTTGCCAACAAAGGTCCATCTAATTAAGGCTATGGTTTTTCCAGTGGTCATGTATGGATGTGAGAGATGGACTGTGAAAGAAGCTGAGCACCAAAGAATTGATGCTTTTAAACTGTGGTGTTGGAGAAGAATCTTCAGAGTCCCTTGGACTGCAAGGAGATCCAGCCAGTCCGTCCTAAAGGAGATCAGTCCTGAATATTCATTGGAAGGACTGATGCTGAAGCTCCAATACTTTGGCCACCTGATGTGAAGAGCTGATTCATTTGAAAAGACCCTGATGCTGGGAAAGATTGAGGGCAGGAGGAGAAGGGGACGACAGAGATGAGATGGTTGGATGGCATCACCATCGATGGACATGGGTTTGGGTGGACTCCGAGAGTTGGTGATGGACAGTGAGGCCTGGCGTGCTGTGGTTCACGGGGTCCCAAAGTCTTGGACACGACTGAGCGACTGAACTGAGCTGAACTGTACCAACTACACACGAGGCTTCCAATTTCTCAGCATCCTCTCCAGTACTTATAATTATCTCTCTTTTCACTTATAAGCATCCTACTGAGCATGAAGTGGTACTTGTGATTTGCTGGTTTTAAGGAGCTTATTTCTTTGTTTATATATTTCAGTTAACAAATATTTACTGGTTAAATTTCAGATATCAAAGTGTTGCCAGAGGTCTACACATTCTTTGCAAGCTAGAAATATGAGACCCTTCTATTATTCCTGCTGCATAGTCAAAGCTCTTGGTATTTTGAGGTTTTAATAAAAGAGAAATAGAATCATCTTTGTTTTAATCCATATTTTGATTACTTTGCAATCTTGGAAATTTTTTATACTTCAATATATATGTAGCTATTTAACAAGGCATTAACTTTAGCAATTCTTATAATTTAAAAGACACTTATATCAGGTAGTAAAGATACAATATTAAAAAGTTCAATTAGGTCTGAGTTTTTATAGACCATGAATTAATGGCCTCAGGGGCTCCACAAAGCTAATTAATTTGCTTAAGGTAGTTAAACAAGAATATGGTCAAGTCAGAACTACCTTTCAAGTGATTAAAGATGCCAGCGTGACAGGTGAATATGATTACCCAACCAGCATGCCCAGGATGCAGTGTTAGGGTGTGGTCTTGGTTTTGCCCTGCATTCACAGCTGTGGGAACGGGAAGTAGGCGATTGAACAAGAGTGTCCATGGAAGGTCAACACTAGAGACACAAGCGGCACGTCCACTCGTGAATCTTCATGTAAAAGGCGCGTGCTCCGGGTAGCTTCCGCACCGATCACCGCGCGCCAGGCCTTGAGCTGCGCAGTCCGCACTCCGCGCTTCAGGCCATCCTCACCACAGCTGCACCGTGGGGGCGCTCCTGCCCTTTCTCAGATTTAAAGACTGTCGAGTCTTAAGGGAGTCAGGTGATCTTCCAAAGATCACGCAGCTAAGAAGTGGAGGAGCCGGAGTTACAGTCTAGACCGAGCTCTCCTCGGGGCTTCCCTTGGCAGGGTGGTAAAGGACGCGCCTGCCAACACAGGAGACGCAGGCTCCACCCCTGGGTCGAGAAGATCCTCTAAAGGAGGAAATGGCACGCGCTCCAGTGTTCTTGCCTGAGAAGTCCATGGACCAGGGAGCCTTATGGGCTGCACTCAGTCCCTGGGGTCACGAAGGGTCAGACACAGCTGAGCCCGAGCACCAGCCGCCCTCAAGTTTGATCCTCTCCCTCTGTGAGCACACACTGAACCCAGGTGGAGTCCAGGGACCCTCTCTCCCAGGAGCAGGCGGGCACGGTGATGTGACATAGGCCTTGCTCATCCCTAAACTATCTCACTTATATGAGAGAGAGCAGAGGCTTGAGAGCATGGAGTGTGAAAAATAAAGTCTGCTTGTTGTCCAGAACCGGTCTTCCATCGTGCTTTTCCAGTGTGAGTTAGCACCAGGTCAAGAACTCTACACGAGAGAGTTTCAGCAAATCTTTGCCGTTAGAGATGTGCTATAGTACGTCCATTTCAGAGATGAGTAAATGCAAGCTCAAAGGAAAGTGAAACCCACAATTCCTGCAGGTACTGCCTAAGTAGTATCACCATTACTTGGAGGATATCTAGTTTTGTCTGACCCTACAGACATAAATTCAATCCTCACCAAAAATAGGAATGTAAACAAGTATGATCACACATAGTTTTTGTGGGTTTAGAGCGTTAAGAAGGGTTAATAACTCCCTAGTTGTCAGAATCTTTTTTAGTGTAAGCAATTAACATTATCAGCCAACCAGGTTCCCTGATCCTGCAATAAATGTTCTCCATGAGTACATATCATTGCAATTATTTATTTATACATCAACAGATATTCATTGAATGCCTATAGTTAAGCAAACTACATTTTATAACATTGGAGAAGTAAACTCTGTGTGGATAAGCGAAAATGTGTATTCTGATTACCTTCTCCCTTACCTGGGCAAAGAAGGTTGGACTAAAAAGCATTCTTAGATTTTGTCAAAAGAATGAACGATACCCTAAAAGCAACAACTTTGGTGGAAATACAGTATAATGAATGCTGACAAGGAACCAGGAGAAACTGGGAAAATTATTCATTTTTCTGCCTCAAATTCCTCAACTTTAAAATGGAAATTAAAAAATAATTGTGTTGTTAGTGTGGATTATCTGAATTAATATATCTAAGGTATTGTTCTGAGAAACAGTGAGTGGTACAAAAGCAATTTACTCTATCATTGCCTAGTATATGTACTGCCTGGGTTCTATATCTGAATCTGCCATTTGTATCATGTGTGATCTTAAGTAAAACGTTTCTTTTTTGGAGCTACAGTATTTCAAGCTTAAAATTTTTTGATTAAATGAATGTCTACCTGCTAAGTTGCTTCAGTTGCATCTGACTATATGCAACCCTGTGGACTGTAGCCCACCAGGCTCCTCTGTCCATGGGATTCTCCAGACAAGAATCCTGGAGTGGGTTGCCTACCCTCCTTCACGGGATCCCCCTGATCCAGGGGTCGACCTGCATCTCTCACGTCTCCTGCACTGGCAGGCGGGTTCTTTACTATTAGTACCACCTGAAAGTAATGCTGAAAGTCACTCGGCCATGCCCAGCTCTGTGCGATCCCTTGGACTGTATGTAGCCTGCCAGGCTCCTCTGTCCATGGAATTCGCCAGGCAAGAATACTGGAGTGGACAGCTGTTCCCTCCTCCAGGGGATCTTCCCAGCCCAGGGAACGAACCCAGTTCTCCCTCATTGCAGGCAAATTCTTTACCATCTGAGCCATCATGGGTGGGAAGTCCTAAACTGAAATAGTACTAAGCGATTATTCTCTGCCAGAGAGCATTCTAAGCTCTGGAAATAAAGAAAGGAGCAAGATATTTAAGAGACTGGCCCTCATAAGCTTGCACTTTAAAGAGGAAAACAAAAAGCAATAAGCACATAAACAACGAAATACTTTCTTAATATGAAATGTGCACAAACCCAGAATGATGCAACAGAGAGCAGTCGGTGGGGGCAGAGCAGGCGGCTTCAGCCGTCTACAGGAAAGATCGCTCTTCAAGGCCTAGGAACTTGTATTAAGCAAATGACACACTGCTGCCAGTCACGCAAAATCTGGGCAACGACCTTTCCATCCAAACAGAACCGGAGATGCAAAGCACAAGCCAGCAGGTATTTGGGAAAGAGAGCCAGCTTCTGAAGCAGGTTCAGATTTTCCTCATTTTTCTTCCACTTTTTATTTTTAACATGTGGACAGTTGTAACCTCCTTGCGGTGTTTTTAAAGACAGAGTGAGAAAACATAAGGAAAAAAACCCAGTGTGATGTTTTGGATATAGTAAATGCTCATTGTATCTTTGTTCCCGTCTCCTAAGTTGAGCCAATGTTAAGGACTCGTCACTCAGCTCTGAAACAGCATCCAACACCCATACATCTTGCAGAGAACAGGCAGTGATGTGCTTCTGATTTTGTGAGCACCACTTATTAGCATGCTAGGAGGGACGCTAAATGACTGAAATCTCTTAGCGATTTGTCTTTCCAACCCCATTCTGATTTAAAGGTTTAATTCCCAACTCTGTCATCATCCAGATTTTAAAGCTTCATGCTTAAACTGGCGGAAAGTCAAGACATGCTTCTAAAAAATGAATCGGTACCAGAGATAATAAAATTAGATGTCAGTGCATTAAACCTTTTTCTCCCCATGGCTGGCCATCACAAAATATCATAAAAACTGTCATAATAAAGGGCAATACCCTTTAACTAGGGTGATGGGGCATAGGAGGATGTGGTGATTTACATTCTATCACCCAAGGAGAAGGTAAGTTGCTCTTTTGACGACACCCAACTTTTAACATTTATAAACAGGTGACAGGTATAGATGAAGACCACCTGGACTGGGGGGTAAAGGAGTTAATTAACTGCTGAAAAGAACTGAATAATTAAACGGTTATTCCAAATTGTTCTATGATCTAGGAAGAACAAATGCTTCATCTGTAGAGTTCAAAAAATTCATCCTCTATTATTTCCATTAATCTCCATACATTTCAACACCTCTTAAAGAGCTGCACTGAGTATTCCAAATTATAGCACCAGTTTCAAAGTGCCCCCAGATAGGGGATACAGTTCTGTTAGTGCTTTGATTATGATTAGGCCGATAACAGTAACAGCGGCTATTTACTGAGCGGTAACCACGTATCAGGAATCTTATGAAAGACCTTCACATTTGTGGCGCAGGAAGTAGTAACCACCCAGTATCTCATTTGTTCTGCATTTTCCAGCTTCCTTATAAACAATCAAAGTCACGTCTGCACTTTGCTTAGTGGCTGGGGCTGGGGCACGGATCCCACGCACTCGGGCAGTGAACATCCGCAGCTCTACAGCTGTGCTCTCCTCCACGTTCTTGCCAGAGCGTAACTTCAAGCCAGTTATTCAATTTTTCTGTGCCTCACATTTTTCTAGCTAGAAAATAAAGGCAATATTAGAGTATGTCTAACCAGTTTTGTTGGGAGGATTAAAAGAGGTGATGTATGTTATTAAATTAATGCTTAGTTGTATCTAGCACATAAGGTATATTTATCAATATTACTGCTAACCCTGTCTATCAAAAAACTAAAAAAAATTCAATTTACAAAGGAGAACATTCTTGTATACCAGGAGCCCAAACTTCCTCCAGTTTACAAATCAGAAAACTGAGGCCCAAGAACTGTGACCCTTGTCCAAGGTCACAAAACAGAAAGAAATCTAGACCTTTCTTCACAGTCCAGTGGGTTTTCACTCACTTTGCTGACTCCAGTTCTAAAGAGGTCAACACAGGGGAGGAACACAGCGAGGAAAACCCTTTGTCACTTTCAGTCCCATCAGCATATCCGTGGTTTCTTCCTCCTCCGAAGGTGCTGATGCAAGCCTTGCTCATCATCTGAATAATGCTGTTCTTGTGAGAGACAGCAGGAGGGTGGGAATCTATACTGAGTCTAATACGAAAATTATGAGTAATTGCTGCTGATCTGATGACAACACTCCCCAGCTCTGTCTTCAGTGCGGTTTTCTGGCATCTGGCGACTTTGTTGGGTGTGCTACGATGGTGACAGTAAGGAGGAGGCAGTGGCAACTGAACATCCTAAACAAACAATTCCGTCACCCTAATGAGAAAAGAGAGGAAGAGAAGAGAAGACAAGGAAGAGAGGGAAGGAAGGAAGGGAGGAAGGAAGAGAAAGAAAGCAGGCGAGGGAGGACGAGAAGTGAGAGAAGAGGAAGGTCTCTGCCGCTCTCCCAGGCTGATGCTGGAGACGCATCTCTAACTGCGGCTGCTGATTGATGCTGTGGGCATTTGAACACTTAAAAAATACCTTAAACCTTTGCTACACCTGTAGTTATAGAAGAAACATAAATTAGACACAAACTTCAGTTGCAAATACTGTGATGCTTGGAAATTGCCTGCTTTTATTTTTTTCCTTTTCTGGGATTAGCTACTCAACAGATTGCAGAGGATTTACTTAGTAATGTGGTGTTTTACCTTCTTATTTTTTTTTCAAAATTAGTCTAACTCCTGTTTTCTCACTTTGATATTCTGTTTCCCCACGTCTGAGAGTCTTCCCTGAAACTTTCATTACACGCTTGCTGTTTAGATTCCTGTAAATGAAGAGACAGCTATTTGACATCTGGAATGCTGGAGACTTGGAGCTTTGTTTTACTCCAGCTGTTCTCCCAAATGCCATACATCACCAGCGAAGTTGACATTTGGGAGGAAAATAAGCTTGATTCCAAAATTATGATACCTGAGAAGTCTGGTGTATACTAGGATCTATTCTGGGACGATATCTTAAAAATGATGAAAAATGTTCAAAACAAATTCACATAAGGCTTGAGCCTTATAAAACAGAAAGAACTGACAGCTAATCTGTAGTTTAACTTGATCTTTAACTTTCCTCCCAAGTGCCCTGCTCTGGTATAAATACAAAAAGTTCCTTTATTCAAATTTGATGATTGATCCATTCACCAAGTATTCATGGATCCCCTACTATTTAGGCACTCAAATAGTTCTGGTAGAGATGAAAGAAAGACAGAGCTGATCTGATCAAGCAAAGATTTCATTCTTCACTTGAGGAGGAAAGAGACAAACAAAAAAAGAAAGAAAGAAATCATCAAGGTAAAAGAGGTAAATATAATGTGGGGAACGCATAGGAAGGACAGGGGTTGTTGGGGCGAAAGGAAAACTCCACATAAGGAACATTCACGTGGGAACAGCGAAAAAGGACAGACCCAGGGAAGGGTTCAGGAGTAAGCATTTCAGTGCCAAGGAAAAGTTTAGGCTAAGACATCTGAAGAGGGAGACGGGGTGGAACGAGCAGGAATCAGTGATGCGGCCGGTCACTATACTTATTATCCTATACTTATTCTACCACTAAACTGTATATTTATTATGTTATACTATTATACTTACTATACTACTCTATTTAGTATATCTATTATACTGTTTATTATACTATATTTATAATACTTTTACTATACTTAATATATTCTACTTATTATAGTATACTCTGCAGAAAGCTCCCCATCTCTATTTTTTATCAGGGAGTTGCACGTGAGTTCAAGTCAGAATTGAGTTCCTGGTTCTTTATAGAATTGAGGTTTATTTTCTAGAGATTATAGGTCAATAATATGTTTATTCCTTGAGCAAATATCTCTGAGTTTGTGCTCTGCACCAGATCCTGGAACAGTTTTTCTCATAGTCGTGTGCATAGATATTTATGAGATGTTTTAAAATAAGATTTAACAAATGTCTCCTATGCTTAAGCCATGTGCTAATCACTTTGTATGCATGATTTCAATTAACCCTGTGAGGTAGATATCATAATTATCCTCCTATAACCTGGAGCAGGAATTGGCAACCCTCTCCAGTATTCTTCCCTGGAGAAGTCCATGGACAGAGGGGCCTGGCGAGCTACATCCAGTCCATGGGTTCACAAAGAGCTGGACACGACTCAGCACACACTCAGCCTGTGTGCAAACCTAGAGTGAGATTAAATAATTTGGATAATATCTCACATCTACACTAAAACACTACGTTTAAATACAATACATTTTGTCCTCTTAACCTGGCATTAGCTTGAAGTCCTGCCTCTTTTCATAGAACTTTCATTTGCTTTCTTATTGTTGATCCCTTGCCAATATCCTTTGGCAGTGATAGCATTTTGCCTAATTTCTTAATTAAAAATACAAAATAAAAAATGCTACAAGGTCATTTGAGTTATCACACACAATGCTCGGAGGCCATTCTATCCAGTAATATATAAAACACATCCCTAGAAATGTGTAACGGGTAAAACGATGCCTGATTTGTCAGAAACCACCTCCACTGTGTCAGGGGTGATCACGATACTGAGGATGCCATGAGCAGGCCCAAAGACACGGCGTCCTTCTTCCCTGGACTCAGCAGGAGCAGCGCTTCCCTGAGAAGGAGAGGGCTAACTGCTCACTTAGTGGTAAATGCTGAAAACGAAGCTTCACAACGGTGATCACGGCTACCTTCAAATATGAGCATTTTCCTACAGAAAAAAAAAAGCCATATCGAGAGAACAGCAGCTGGACGGAGTGACAGACGGGTTGAAAGGCACGTGTGCAGGCAGCAGACCCCCACGTCCTTCTCGAGGACGGCCCTGAGCAAGGACCACACAGGGAGACGAGGCCGCGCCCAGGGCGGCCGGGGGGGAGGGGGGGCACCTGCCAGGCCCGCTGGCGTCCCCGCCTCCAACCGCAGCCGCCTCAGCTGCCAAAGGCGTGGAGGAGGGGGTGGTGCACAGCAGATGTCACGCTCTTTTGGATAATACTGTTATTAATAATAAATTTTTTAACACCTTACAAAGTGTCAGGGACTTCACACACAGATTTATTTACTTAATGCTTAAAACTGTACCCTGAGTTAGGGTTGACTATCTTTTTTCATCTCATGAGTTAGTAATTACAACTGAAACTACCTAATTTCAGCCTAAAAAGACACTTGTGAAAATATTACATATTAACTCACAGAATTGAAGGTAAAGCTGGGTGACCAGGTCTTTGGGAGGTTAGTTCATCAGTCAAGAATTCATCAACAGTCTCTTCTGCATCTTTCTTGCCACTGAAATGACTCAGTTCAACCCGCTTTTCTTGTCTGTTTCTGTGCTCAATTCTCAGATTCCCAGAGTGTGAGTCCTAGTGGCTTAGCCTGAATTCCCTGCCCTCCTTGGCACAGGTAGGCCTGTTAACAGCCTTCCCAAGACCTACTGCTACATTCAGGAGTGAAAGTGAAAGTCGCTCAGTTGTGTCTGACTCGTTGCGACCCCATGGACTATACAGTTCTTGGAATTCTCCAGGCACGAACACTGGAGGGGGTAGCCTTTCCCTTCTCCCAGGGATCTTCCCAACCCAGGGATGGAACCCAGGGCTCCCAGACTGCAGGCAGATTCTTTACCAGCTGAGCCACAAGGGAAGCCCAAGAATACTGGAGTGGTAGCCTACCCCTTCTCCAGTGGATCTTNCTATACAGTTCTTGGAATTCTCCAGGCACGAACACTGGAGGGGGTAGCCTTTCCCTTCTCCCAGGGATCTTCCCAACCCAGGGATGGAACCCAGGGCTCCCAGACTGCAGGCAGATTCTTTACCAGCTGAGCCACAAGGGAAGCCCAAGAATACTGGAGTGGTAGCCTACCCCTTCTCCAGTGGATCTTCCAGACCCAGGAGTCTAACTGGGGTCTCCTGCATTGCAGGCGGATTCTTTACCAACGGAGCTACCAGGGAAGCTCACAGGAGGCTAACTGCTCACTAACGCAAAGACACAATCGCCAAACAACAGAGAGGAAACAGAGGAACGGAAATGCAGGAAGGTATGCCAACTAGAAAGAAGACCTGCTTGAATTAAAGAAGCTGAAACATAAGCATCGTTTCATCTTGTTACCATCCCACAGGCGGTGGGCGGCTGGCACGGGAATTAAACTCACCTCTATCTGACTTTTAAAATAACTGTGCTTAACGTGTGAATACACAGGATTGCCTATATCCGCTGCACCCGCATGATTAGTTTCTGGCAGCCTGGATTTTCTAAAGGCAGCTTTGTGCTCTGCATATACGCGTGCGTGCATGTGTGTGTGTGTGTGCGCTTCGTTCCACATGTTCTTCCTCCAGCGCGACTAACTCTCTTCCAAACGAGAGTCAGAGGACACGTTCCTTTCCCTCGGATTTCCCCGGGGCTGTTCCTGCTCTGAGCGACAGGCCGGACGGGAGCGATGCTCCGCGACGCTGGGGACGCGGGCTCTTCGGGACCCTCTCTGTTTCTCCGCTCCGTCTTCCCTTTCTCTCTCCTTCCACCTCCCCGCTCCTCGCCTCGCCTCTGCCTGCTCCTGGCGTTCTCTCTTCCTTCGTCCCTTGGTCTCCTTTCTTCTTCTCTCACCTCCTCCCTCCTTCCCGCTCCTTGCAGTGCCCGCCCTCACACACCTGCCGTCCCGACAGCGAGGACCTGGGGGCCCACGGAGGCCCGCTGCGCGCTTCCAGCGGGGCTCACCCAGCGCCACGGCGGCGCCCGCGCGTGGGCCTCTGCGGACGCGGGGTGCAGGGCGCAAGCCTTGCCCCCCGAGCCTGGCCCGGGCGAGGGTCCTCCCGCGAAGCGGGCGCTGTCCTCGCTGGAAGCCGCGGGGTTTGGGGTCGTGTGATTCGGCCGCAGGAACTGGAACCCACGTGGCGGGTAGGAGGGGCGCCTGCGGACACGCGGGAGCCTGGGGCTCGCGAAGAAGCTGTCCCCAGACACGGGCCGCGCGTGAGAGCCGGGAACCAGACATGCAACAAGAAGAAAATAGCCCTGGAAGAGAGAGAAAGGGGGATCCTCGCTAGTCACAGAAGAAATAACCGTCTTGCCTGTGTTAATGTACAAACTGGAAGATGCGCACAGTAAGCCGGACAGCCCGGCTCAAGGCCTGCCCAGCGGATGGCTGCAGGCGCCGCGGCTTCCACCCAGGCCGACGGCAGAACGCGGAAGGGCAGAGGTGAGCTCCAGAGGAGGATACGATAAGGAAACCAGAAATGTTTGAGTTCAAAACAGCCAACTATTTCTCAGTTCCAGTGTGCTTATATGGAAAACGATGCTAAAACTGAGAGGGAAAAAAAAAAAAAAGAAATGACTTTATCTGGGGAAAGATAAATCCAGGACACTGGCAAAAACAGTTCTAAAGATGAAGCTAAGAATGCAATTATCAAGCCCTTCATTAAGACCTCTGAAGGATTTAAGAAGGCACCTAACATAAACAGAGACCTTGAAAGCACGCCTTTCAGATTCTCTCCACTGAACAAAGGACTTTTAGCAACCAGAGTGGTGTGTTCCCGCAGCAGTCCCACAGGAAGCTCAGGTTACAGCGGAACAGGGCTTATCCTGAGGAGATCCGTAAGGGTGGCTTTTTCACCAATGGAGTGCACCTAACAGGATTCACGGGACGTTCAGAGACTTGTAATGAAAATGGCATGTCCAAGACCACTACTGGGCACGACTAAGTGACAGACACAGGACAAAGCAAAATGGCGATTAGGAGCAACCAAACCCCTCACTGGAGAAGGCAGTGGCAAACTCTGCTGAAAGCGCACGGACGCGTCTCCGTGGGCCCCCAATCCCACGGACGGGGGAGCCTGGCGGGCTGCAGCCCATGGGGCCGCCAAGAGGCAGACACGGCTGAGCGACTTCCCTTTCACTTTTCACTAAACCATAGCCTTGACTAGACACGTGCGAGATATTTCTTATGTAAAGAAAAGGACACTCATCCTGAGAAATCAAGTGTCTTCAAGGAGAATCCAGGTGCCATGTCAAGTTGTTTCCAGGTGGTGGATTATATGTCCATCACAGAGCACCAATACATCCTCCCTAGATTTCACACTCACTACGGACCCCTCCTGTCTTCCTTCGTTCTGAGGACCTGCACCTGCTCTTCTTTGCGGATCACAGCAGTTCACACTTGGCTTATGGGGGCGGATGGTGAGCTCTCTCTTTAGTGAACCCAATGTTTTTTAGGGAATGATTAGTGTACTCAATACTTTCTCCTGTTGTATCAGATTGTGTGCGTAGTCGCTCAGTCATGTCTGACTCTATGCAAACCTTTAGGCTGTAGCCCACCAGACTCCTCTGCCCACGGGATTCTCCAGGCAAGAGCACTGGAGTGGGCGCTGTTTCCTCCTCAGGGGGTCTTCCCGATCCAGGCATCCAACACACGTGGCCTGTGTCTCTGGGATGGCAGGCAGATTCTTTACCACGGAGCCATCAGGGAAGTTCCCGATCTCTATCCAAAATGTATCCAAGCTTCAGCTACTCAGTCAGCAGACTGAAAGAGAAATTAGCATGCAGAAATATTATTTGGGGTTCTCAGAGGATCCAAACCTGTAGAAGGAAAGAAAGAAAGCAGGACGGGTGGAGGCACAAGAGTAGCTCAGGACGGTGTCAACAGAAGCCACAAAGTTACCAGGAGTCAAAAACTAGACGAGCCTTCAGAATCATTTCATGTTGCACAAAACGACTGAGCTCTGTGTCAGCGGTCACTGGGCGAGCACGTCTCAGAAGGCAGACGTGACTTCAAGTCGACGCAGCTCCTGAGCAGGAAGTGCAGATTTCTGCAGCCGTCCTCCTGAGCAGGACGGCTGCAGAAATCTGCACTTCCCCTCCCATCCGGAAGGGGGAGCTAAGCCGCGCTCATAACACCCACAACTCCTGAGGCGCGCGGCTGGCGCTGTAGCGGCCATCACGACGGGATGAACAGAGGAACGCGGGTGAAAACGGGGTGTGTGTGCGCGCGCACGCCCAGTCACGCCTGACCCTGTGGGACCCCGTGGACTGTAGCCCCCCAGGCTCCTCCATCCGTGGAATTTTCCAGCAAGGATGCAGGAGTAGGTTGCCATTTCCTTCATGAAGCCACATGTGCAGCAGAAAGACAGAAGGATCTTAGGACACTGATGATGCTGAGGGGTTGTTTCAGCAACCCAGTGTGGGCCTCTAGACCTGCAGAATCCCGGGGACGGCGGAGCCTGGTGGGCTGCCTTCTGCGGGGTCGCACAGAGTCGGACACGACTGGAGCGACTGAGCAGTAGCAGCAGCAGACTTATTATTATGCCCTAAAAACAACTTCCTGTTTGCTTAAACCACTGTATACGTAATCTTGATATATTGTTATCATTTGTCAAAAATGCAGGTATAATATGAATAAAAACTGTGAATGCATTTTCCATTGTTCTAACTTATTTTCCAAGACCCACCCTATATGTTTCCCCTTGTAGGCAAGGGTTGTTTGTTATTATTCCTTTAATAAGTCTCAAAGTCCTCAAAGATCTGAGTCCTCAGTCCTCAGAGATTTCTTCTCATTGTGACTTCCGGGTAGCACTCATGATATGCTTTGTCCATTTAAAAGAAAAATAGCCTTCATTTCTTTTTGTATTCTTTCCTGTGCTCAGGTCTGGCTTGCGTGACCATTTCATGTCTGTCACCAGGCCTTCCCCCAGTCCCTCCATGATAATTCACTTAAGAATGAGTTTTACATCAGACGACATCTGTATCCTCCTCAGTCTGAATGCATGGAAATATAGGCCACATAAAAGTGACTGATCAGTGCTTGCTGACACGATGAGAGCTCTAGCAACGCAACTTTAAATATCTGTTAGATCTCCAACCATATGACAAACCAATAAGGCACTCTGTCTCAGGAGAAGCGGAATAAAAGTGCTAAAAATTAAGATCGCTTAACACCCTAGCAATTCATTTCATGGCAAGCCTGCTGTATTTGAGCATACCACGCTCCTCTCCCAAAGCATCAGCATTCAACTTGAATATTGAGCTTTGTTTTAAATGCCCTTTGGAGCATAAGGGAATCAAAAGCAATGACCTGATATGCTCTGCAAAGGAAAAGTGCACAGTTCTCATCAATAGTAAATAATGCACGGACAGCAAGGAGTGGGGGACTCACATACCTCCTGCATATTTATTAAGAGTGGCGACTCTGAGAGGGTCTAAAGACCTTGAGAAAGTGTCCTGAGCATGCCTTTTCTCATCTGCTCCTTTTCGACAACTCACCACATTACATTGAGCACCAGAGTCTTAAGTGAGAAGGCATAAGAAGGTGAAGAGAAGGGCACATATGTCAATTCAGGGGCAGTCTGATGCCAAATAGCATATAACTGTTGATTATATCCTTATCAACTGCAGCAAAACAATATTCTTCATCAAAAACTCACTTTCCAATTTTATTAGCCCAGTTCTATAGAAAAATAGGCTGAATCAACACTTCCAGGCGAAAGGATTTATTGGGAGGTATGATCTCAGAGGAACAAGGGAGGTTGGAAGGAAGAAATGCAGAGAGGAAGAGAAAGTAAATACAAATTAGCAAGTGGGTTTTCAAGAGCAAAACCCATCAGATGTAGAAATTAAGCAAAATGGATCAGATGAGAAAATGAAGGAGTACTATAGCTTCCCAGAATATCTGCTGCTGCTGCTAAGTCACTTCAGTCATGTCCGACTCTGTGCAACCCCATAGACAGTAGCCCACCAGGCTCCCCCATCCCTGGGATTCTCCAGGCAAGGACAATGGAGTGGATTGCCATTTCCTTCTCCAATGCATGAAAGTGAAAAGTGAAACTGAAGTCACTCAGTCGTGTCCGACTCTTAGCGACCCCATGGACTGCAGCCTACCAGGCTCCTCCATCCATGGGATTTTCCAGGCAAGAGTACTGGAGTGGGGTGCCATTGCCTTCTCCATCCCAGAATATCTAGTCATGGTTTAAAAAAATTAAGTCTGATACTCTTCAAGAGGTATAAATAGAATATTTATAAATTAGTGCCTAGTTTAAGCTTATGGAAGGCTTTCTTGAGAAATTTGAGTTATGCCATAGGGCTTCTGTCATAGCCCAGTTGGTAAAGAATCTGCTGCAACGCAGGAGACCCCAGTTCGATTCCTGGGTCGGGAAGATCCGCTGGAGAAGGGATGGGCTTCCCTGACGTCTCTTCTAGTAAAGAATCCACCCACAATGCAGGAGACCTGGGTGTGATCCCCGGGTTGGGAAGATCCCGAGAGAAGGGAAAGGCTACCCACTCCAGTATTCTGGCCTGGAGAACTCCATGGACTGTACAGTCCATGGAATCACAAAGAGTCAGACACGACTGAGCGACTTTCACTTCACTTTCAACAGGAGAAGAAAGTAATGGCAAATCTAGGAGGGGAGCAATAAACCAGGAAGAATGTCATTTTCCTCTGAATTCTCGTACTTAATATGAAAACCCTGAACTCCTACTGAAAGATAACAATTTGATATATATGATAGATACAGAGAGAAATTACTATTTCATTCAAATGACCATTACATCTACTACTGTGCACAATAATCCCTTAGAAGAAATGTAGTAGCCATCATAGTCTACAAAAGAGTCTGAAGTGCAGTACTTGGATACAATCTAAAGAATGACAGGATGACCTCTGTTCATTTCCAAGGCAAACCATTCAATGTTATAGCAATCCAAGTCTATGCCCCGACCAGTAATGCTGAAGAAGCTGAACTTGAATGGTTCTATGAAGACCTACAAGACCTTCTAGAACTAACACCAAAAAAGATGTCTTTTTCATCCTAGGTAACTGGAATGCAAAAGTAGGAAGTCAAGAAACACCTTGAGTAACAGTCAAATTTGGCCTTGGAGTACAGAATGAACCAGGGCAATGGCTAAGAGTTTTGGCAAGAGAACACACTGGTCATAGCAAACACCCTCTTTCAACTACGCAAGAGAAGACTCTACACATGGATATCACCAGATAGTCAAAACCAAAATCAGATTGACTATATTCTTTGCAGCCAAAGATGGAGACACTCTATAAAGTCAGCAAAAACAAGACTGGGAGCTGACTGTGGCTCAGATCATGAACTCCTTATTGAAAATTCAGACTTATATTGAAGAAAGTAGAGAAAACCACTAGACCATTCAGGTATTACTCAAATAAAATCCCTTCAGATTATACCGTGTAAGTGACAAGTAGATTCAAGGGATTAGATCTGATAGACAGAGTGTCTGAACAACTATGGACAGATATTCATAACATTGTACAGGAGGTGATCAAAACCATCCCCAAGAAAAAGAAATGCAAAAAGGCAAAATGGTTGTCTGAGGTGGCCTTACAAATAGCTGTGAAAAGAAGAGAAGCAAAAAGCAAAGGAGAAAAGGAAAAATATAAGCATCTGAATGCAGAGTTCCAAAAAATAGCAAGGAGAGATAAGAAAGCCCTCCTCAGTGATCAATGCAAAGAAATAGAAAGAACCAATAGAATGGGGAAGACTAGAGATCTCTCCAAGAAAATTAGAGACACAAAGGAAACATTTCATGCAAAGATGGGCTCGATAAAGGACAGAGTGGTATGGACCTAACAGAAGCAGAAGATGTTAAAAAGAGATGGGAAGAGTACACAGAAGAACTGTACAAAAATGATCTTCACGACCAAGATAATCATGATGGTGCGATCACTCACCTAGAACCATACATCCTGAAATGTGAAGTCAAGTGGGCCTTAGGAAGCACCACTATGAACAAAGCTAATGGAGGTGATGGAACTCCATCTGAGCTACTTCAAATCCTGAAAGATGATGCTGTGAAAGTGCTGCACTCAATATGCCAGCAAATTAGGAAAACTTAGCAGTGGCCACAGGACTGGAAAAGGTCCGTTTTCATTCCAATCCCAAAGAAAGGCAATGCAAAAGAATGCTCAAACTACCACACAATTGTACTCATTTCACACACTAGCAAAGTAATGCTCAAAATTCTCCAAGCCAGGCTTCAACAGTATGTGAATCAAGAACTTCCTTATGTTCAGGCTTGATTTAGAAAAGCAGAGAAACCAGAGGTCAAATTGCCAACATCAGCTGGATCATGGAAAAAGCAAGAGAGTTCCACAGAAACATCTATTTCTGCTTTATTGACTATGCCAAAGCCTTTGACTGTGTGGATCACAATAAATTGTGGAAAATTCTGAGAGAGATTGGAATACCAGACCACCTGACCTGCCTCCTGAGAAATCTGTTTGCAGGTCAAGAAGCAACAGCTAGAACCAGACATGGGACAATGGACTGGTTCCAAATTGGGCAAGGAGTACGTCAAGGCTGTATATTGTCCCCATGTTTCTTTAATTCGCATGCAGAGAACATCGTGAGAAATGCTGGGCTGGATGAAGCACAAGCTGGAATCAAGATTTCCAGGAGAAATATCAATAACTTCTGATATGCAGATGATACCACCCTTAAGACAGAAAGCAAAGAGGAACTAAAGGGCCTCTTGATGAAAGGGAAAAAGGAGACTGAAAAAGCTGGCTTAAAACTCAACATTCAGAAATAAAGATCATGGCATCCAGTCCCATCACTTCATGCAAACAGATGGGGAAGCAATGGAAGCAGTGAGAGACTTTATTTTCTTTGGACTCCAAAATCACTGCAGATGGTGACTGCAGCCATGAAATTAAAAGATGATTGCTCCTTTGATGAAAAGCTATGAACCTAGATGGTATATTAAAAAGCAGAGACATTACTTTGTTGACAAAGGTCCATCTAGTCAAAGCCATGATTTTTCCAGTGATAGTGTATGGAGGTGAGAGTTGGACACTAAAGAAAGCTGAGTGCTGAAGGATTGATAAATTTGAACTGTGGTGTTAGAGAAGATTCTTGAAAGTCCCGTGGACTGTGAGGAGATCCAACCAGTCCATTCTAAAGGAAATCATCCTGGAATACTCATTGGAAAGACTGATGCTGAAGCTGAAGCTACAATACTTTGGCCACCTGATGTGCAGAACTGACTCATTAGAAAGACCCTGACTCTGGGAAAGATTGAAGGCAGGAGGAGAGGGGATGACAGAGGATGAGACGGTTGGATGACATCACCAACTCAATGGACATGAGTTTGAACAACTCCGGGAGTTGGTGATGGACAGGGAAGCCTGGCATGCTGGGGTCCATGGGGTCACAAAGAGTCAGACATGACTGAGCAACTGAACTGAACTGCAGCAAACCAGTATCATATATGATGAAGATATTGGTCTCCTGCAGTTAAAAAGTATAATTTAAAGCTTTACACTATTTGGCATAATACCTTTAAAGACACGGTACTGAAGAAAATAACTATCAACCCAGATATTCCCTGGTGGCTCAGAGGGTAAAGCGTCTGCCTCCAATGCGGGAGACCTGGGCTCGATCCCTGGGTCGGGAAGATCCTCTGGAGAAGGAAATGGCAACCCACTCCAGTATTCTTGCCTGGAGAATCCCATGGACGGAGGAGCCTGGTAGGCTACAGTCCATGGGGTCACAAAGAGCCAGACACGACTGAGCGACTTCACCTCACCTAGATATTCCACAAGCAAGACACTCCTTAAAGAGACAGAGGCAACCTTTGCTTCCGTCAATTGTATATTCACTAATTCAAACCAGCTTTCCTTCTTGAATTGATAAGACGTACAACAAGGGACTCGTATTCAGAACACAAACTCTACAATATTATAAAGTAATTAGTATTTAAAATTTAGTACTTAAAGTAAATAAATTTTTAAGAATTAAATGAACTTAAAAATGCAAATATTAAAAAAATAAGAACAGTACAAAAATCTGTGGGAAAAAAAAGCAAAGGAGCCAACAATCCAGTTAGAAAATGGGCACAAGCCTGGAACAGGTGCCTCACCGTGGAGAGTACATGGGCGGCAAATAAGCCCAGGCAAGCTTCGTTTCAACATCATTAGCCATTAGGGAGCCATAAATTAAAGCCACAGTAAGATACTTTCATATACCTATAAGAATAGCTAAAATAAAAATAAAAATTTACAGCAAGATTAAGTCCTATTGAGTATATGGCAAATTTTCACTATTTTCAAATCCATATTTATGGAGTGCTATTTCAAATTCAATATTTCTTTCCCTTTTCATCTCCACCCTACTGTTAAGCCAATCCAATTAATTTTTCATATCAGATACTGTACTTTTCGATTTAAGAATTTCCACATGGTTGTTTTTATAGCATTGTTTTCTGCTAATATTCCCTATTTTTCATTTGTCACAAATATATTTTACTTTCTTCTGTTAAACATAGCTATAATAGCTTTAATTTTCCTTTCCAAAAAAGCCCCTTCTGGGTCAGTTTAAGGTTGATCTCAGTAGAATATTTTTTATTTCCCATTTCCTCTATATGTCAAGCAACTCTGAATTGCATAAAGCACACTGTCAGATTCTGGACTTTGCTATTTTTCTGGATGACGATTTTGTCTTAACAGATAATTAAACTAGTAGAAGTCAAATTCCAAATTCTGTCTCCTGAGGAAGCAGCTTAAATTTCACTTTAATTCATTTACCTTTATGTATTCTTCTTGTGCATGTATGTTTCAAGGGTTAGGCAGAGATCTGCGGAAAATTTGTACAGAGTTTGAGGTCTGTTCTCTCCTCTGGATCTTTTTTTCTGAGATTTCCTCCTCATCTTCCAGTGGCCCTAGACGGTTCCTTCTTCAGCTAACTGTAAAACTGAGCCCATGGTCCACATATCCATAATGGGATATACCCTATAGAAAATGCATTACTAAAAAATCGTACCTTAAAATTCCTTTTAGCAGTTTTATAATAGAAGAAAATAATAATATTTTTCCCATTTAATGACATGTATGTAGTTATAAGAGTGTGTGTCTTTCAGCAATTCACTGAGCTGCATATTATTATTCTCTCATATACTGTGTGCTTATGTGATAGTGTTCACAATAATAAAATTTTGACGATCAAGTTTGAGCGAGTTACACCCATTTTTTTCTTTTTACTTTCAGGCTGAGAGGACTAGCGTCATTATTTCAGTAGAAATAAGCTTTGGCATACAGTGCACTCCAAATGGAAACTGTGGCTGACTTTATTTTTCTGGGCTCCAAAATCACTGCAGATGGTGACTGCAGCCATGGAATTAAAAGACACTTGCTCCTTGGAAGGAAAGCTATGACCAACCTAGACAGCATATTAAAAAGCAGAGATATTTCTTTGCCAACAACGGTCTGTCTAGTCAAAGCTTTGGTTTTTCCAGTAGTCATGTATGGTTGTGAGAGTTGGACCATAAAGAAAGCTAAGTGCCGAAGAATTGATGCTTTTGAACTGCGGTGCTGGAGAAGACTCTTGAGAGTCCCTTGGACTGCAAGGAGATCCAACCAGTCCATTCTAAAGGAGATCAATCCTGAATATTCATTGGAAGGACTGATGTTGAAGCTGAAACTCCAATACTTTGGCCACCTGATGTGAAGAACTCACTCACTTGAAAAGACCCTGATGCTGGGAAAGATTGAAGGTGGGAGAAGGGGATGACAGAAGATGAGATAGTTGGATGGCGTCACCAACTCAATGGACATGAGTTTGAGTAAGCTCCAGGAGCTGGTGATGGACAGGGAGGTCTGGTGTGCTGCAGTCTATGGGGTCACAGAATTGGACACAAATGAGCGACTGAACTGAAGTGAAGATTGGGATAACAAAGATTATATGGATTAAAAATTATGTGCTAATTTAATATCTGAAAATATAGTCTAGCTATATAGTTAACTATAATTATTTGCTTTTATGTTTTATTACATTTTGCGTTCTGGTAAAAGAAAATAATTAGGTGTAACTCCTTCACCATCTATTAACCTACTTGTTTGTTACTTGGTCAATATTCAGATATTTATTGAGCTAGTGCCTTTCTTGGCACTAGAGATACAAACGTAAATAATGCCAAGAGAGATCATGATTTCATAAAGCTTACGTGGATGTGGAACACCAGAAATTTTTTTAAGCCAACATTTTGTATGTTGATAATGTCAAAAAAAAGAAGGTATTTTCAACAGAGAGAGGACACAGAGAGAGAAGGAAAGAAAATCTGTGAATTTAACAGCAGGATCGCCACCCACAAAGAAGACACCGCACAGCATTTTCCCTGTTCTTTTGGAGCTGTGGCCAAAATCGAGGATATTTGGAGCAACGTCCCCCTGAATCTAAGGTCAAGAAGCTTTCAGAGACTGGTGTCAGGCACCTCACAGTCGGCTCTGTGACTCATGCAGAAAACCTGGCCATGCCACTAACCTCAGCCCTCCAGTCCCAAGTCAGCACGAGAAGGCTGAGGGATGCTAGGGGTTTATACCTCTTTGAGGATACAGTCCTTTTAAGTACAGGGTTTCTGAGGAAGAAGAAAAAACCACTGACTCTTCCAATGGAGAGGCGGTTCAAAATAATCACTTTCAGAGAATAAGAATGTTGCAAGAATGAAGTATTGAAATTTATCTCCTTCTTGCAAGTACGTTTATCTCCTGCTTGCAAGTATGTTACCAGTACAATGACCTACATCCTCAACATCTTATACGTAGAAATCTCCCAAGGGACGAGTAAGCACTGACCGAGGGGAAGTATATGACTTCAGCCTCCTTTTTGGTACCCTACCAACAGGGCCAGCACCCAGACAAGAGATCCCCGGCATGGGAGCTGTCCTGTGAGGGAGTGAGGAAATGATGGGAGAAGTCACACTCAGGCCCAGAAAGCTCCTGTCACAGAACAAAGGATGAAGCACTTTGCAGGGCTTTCCGAAAACCTAACCTTCTAGAGGGGGTCCCCACAGGGCGCAGCGGAACAAAACCCACCTGCCAGTGCAGGAGACACAGGTTCCACCCCAGGGTCGGGAGGACGCCCTGGAGGAGATGGCAACGCACTCCAGTGTTCTGGCCTTGGAAATCCCATGGGCAGAGGCGCCGGGTGGATTCGAGCCCACGGGCTGCAAAGAGGCAGACGCGACTGAGCGCGCACGTACTAGCACGCCGGCACCTGCGAGAACCCGCGCTTGGAGAGGGTGCGTGAGCTTTCAGGGGTTGCCACGTGAAGCGTGTGGCTTAAACAACAGAAACTTCCTGTCTCACGGGTCTGGTGGCCAGAAGCCCAGTATCCAGGCGTCCACAGGGCCGGTGCCTCCTGCAGGCTGTGGGAAGGGATGCTTCATCGCCCTCTTCTAAGCTCTGGGACCTTTTCTCACCCCTTGGCTCGCAGAGGCGTCTCTGTGTGTCCGCCTTCCGAGGCACAGATCCTTCCCATCTCTTCACGTCTCTCCCCCTCTGTGCTTTTCTCTGTGCTCAAGTTTGTTTGAGGTCCCCTGTCATCTGGGTTGGGGGCTACCGTAATGATTTTATTCTGACTTGTTTACCTCTCTAAAGACCCCATGCCTAATTTCCAGCATCATCCACTGAGGTGATGTCTTGTATTTCTTACCATCTTGTGCCGAGAGACTCAGAACACCGTGATGCCAAGAAGTCCCACCAACGGCACTTTTCATTACAAGGGCCCAGTTCCCTGTCGGTAATTAGTAAGTAATTTGTGGTGTAATCATTTGAGATCACGTAAACATTCTGTATCTCAATCTGTACCTCTGTGACTTAGCTATTCACTAATGAAAAAATAAAGTAAAACCCCTGTTTCTAAGTACATTCACATTCTGAGTTAATAACATTTAGGGCTTCAGTATACATGACAATTCACCCTATGATGAATTAAGCAGAAAGAACTGCTTTCTGTGTGGACCACACAGTGGACTGGTCCTTGCAAGGGCAAGAAGCTGCAACAGTCCACCCAGCAAAGAGATGGAGGGAGCTTCCGTCATCTTCTCTTCCTTCCTTTCTCCTTATTGCAACAGAGCAGAATAGCAGCTAAAAGCAGGGCTTCCCAGCCGGCACTAGTGGTGAAGAACCCGCCTGCCGATGCAGGAGACTCTAGAGACGCAGGTTCGATCCCTGGGTCGGGAAGATCCCCTGGAGGAGGCAGTGGCAACCCACTCCACATTCCTGCCTAGAGAATCCCGTGGGCACAGAAGCCGGCAGGCCGCCGCGCATAGGGTCACAAGGAGCCGGAGAGACTCTGAAGTGACTGAGCATCCCAGGGACGGGGGAGCCTCATGGGCTGCCGTCTACGGGGTCACACGGAGTCGGACACGGCTGAAGCAACTTAGCAGCAGCAGCACACAGAGAACATAAGAAAAGAGTGGATTACGCTCTCATCCCTTCTTCAGGATGAATCAGGCCCGTTCTTGAAGGAGGAGAAGGAAAGTATCAAAAAACACTGAAGTTCTCTATCTTGAGGATGGTTCCCCTAAAGTAACATTTGCATTCTTATAGTAAAACAGTATAGATTTTAGATTTGGTGTCTGCTTTGAAAACAAAGAATTCAGTTTCTTGATGCAATAATTTATTTTAACACTAATTTGAAACTTTGATTTTTAACTTTACCTATAATTAGCCTTGGAGAAGGTGATGGCACCCCACTCCAGTACTCTTGCCTGGAAAATCCCATGGATAGAGGAGCCTGGTGGGCTGCGGTCCATGGGGTCGCGAAGAGTCAGACACGACTGAGCAATTTCCCTTTCACTTTTCACTTTCATGCATTGGAAAAGGAAATGGCAACCCACTCCAGTGTTCTTGCCTGGAGAATCCCAGGGATGGGGGAGCCTGGTGGGCTGCTGTCTAATGGGTCACAGAGAGTCGGACTCAACTGAAGCGACTTAGCAGCAGCAACAGCATAATTAGCCTAATATCCTAAAATAGTTACCAAACAAGTATTTATTCAGGCCAATATGTCTGGGATTTTTATGCAAATGCAGAATCGAATAATTAACTTCCCAAGTCAATTCCTCCTTTGTTTTTAGCCTGACTGCACAGAGACAAAAGCAAATGTAATTCTTTGCTACTTGAAACAAATTTACTTTGCATGGGTCTTGACAAAGCCTTCACTAAGATCTGCAGTTTTACAGATGCTGCAAGTCTCTCGTCAAGTGTTAGGTGAATTTACAGAACCTGTCCGTTTATACTAAAACTTAGGGTACATTTTAGAGGAAATACTGAGATACTCAGATACGACTGGTAGTAATTTCCTTGAGAGTCACCTATAATTAAAATTCTCATAGGCAACTCCCCACACATAATGCTGCTGCACTGAGATGTCCAAGACGCAAAGACAAGACATTGGAAAGCCTGGGCCACAAAGGTCCGTTCTGGCGTCATGAACCCGAGGGTCAGAGATCCAGCTACTCACAGTTAGTCATGTGTGTTCCCAGTCATGTCCGACTCTTTGAGACCCCCCCGTGCCCCTCCCCCCTCAGTGAACTGTAGCCCGCGGGGCTCCGCTGTCCCTGGGATTTCCCAGGCAAGAAGACTGGAGTAGGCTGCCATTCCCTTCTCCGGGGATCTCCCCAACCCAGGCACAGAACCCGGGTCTCTCGCAGTAGCAGGGGAGTTCTCTGCCGCTGTGCCGTTACCCAACACGACCGCATAGGAAAGAAACTTGAGACAAATTCAGCAACTGCCGTGCAGCATCCTTAAACAGTAGTGTTCTACATTTCCCTGATTCCATGAAATTTTGATTCGATTTTTTTAATAATGCATAGGTTCAACAATATGAGTATAAATATATTCCCTCTTGGATACTGTCTGCACAAAAACATAAATGAAGTCAAAAGTATTTAACTAGAAATATATTTTAAATAATAATGTATCGCAATGAGACATTTTCTTTATGATGCGTTCAAGGGTAGCTGTTTTCATTCAGTGAATTGGCAGAGGCTTCTATTGTTTGGGTGCTGCCCATAATCAACACTATAGTCAGAAACTTCTTCAAACTGTTCCAACTGCAATATTCTGAAGGCAATCTAGGCCTCTCACTCATCACTCATGTAAATGGAAAAATAAATGTATTCTCATGTATATCACATACTTAAATCAATAATCTTTTGGAGAATATATTTGGACTTTATGCAAAGTAGCAAGAAAATACAACAATTTCCTAGGAATAACTACTACAATTTCATACCATATTGCTTTGAAGAAATCATAAAACTTTACTGAAGGTCATAAAAGAAAATTTGAATAAATGGAGAAACTATATCATTGTCCTGAATGTAAAGATTAAATGTTGTAAAAAATGATGACTCTTTTGAAAGCAATGTGTGGGTTTAATGTGATTCAATTAAAAATGAGTGGAATATTCTTATAAAAAATAAGTGGAATATTCTTTTAACTTGTTGAGGTAACTCATAAGTTTGATAGAGTAAATGAGCAACATTCAAGGAAGTTGTGAAAAAGAATGACATTACGGTCAGGCAAACTTTTCTGTGTTACCAACATGTGTCACAAAGTATAGTAACAAACAGTGTGTCTGTAAAGGAGATGTGAACAGCTCATCAGTGCTTAAGCTCAGAAACAGACACAAGAATTTGAGAAACAATAAATTAGCCCCCCAGATTAGTTGGAAGTACATGCTTATTTCATATATTGCAGAGATGTTAAATAAATTTTGGAAAAAAGACCGAGAGTTTAATGTCAGTTCTTAACCAAATAAAGACAAAAATGGACATTTGAAACATATATAAATATTAAAATATCTGTAATCTTGATCCTTTAGAAGCTCTAAGACAACATTAGTCTGATCTTCATTAAAAACAACACAATCACAAAGAAAAATCAGGATAATTCATTGCACCAAAAATGAAATCTCTAATAAAAAAAAAACAGGCGCCACTTGAAAGGCAGGGAGTGGCCTTGTGACTTCTGCCTTGCCCAGCAGCCTGTCACTCAGGTTTCCTCAGTTCCCTCTTACAAAAACATTTGCAACCACAGAAAATGATGACACCAAAAATTGTGACTGACGGTCAACCTATCACCAGACTTCTGGAGAGATATTTTACCAGTTTATTTAACTGACAGAGCTAAGAGACAAAACAAGTCTCAGCTGACCCCGAAACACCCTTGCTCTCTGCAAAAGGAGACTGGCCAGCCCGGACGGTGCGCCTCCCCCTGCCTCCTGCCCACCCAGAAACCGGAGCAGCAGCAGGGAGGACGCCGGGCGGGCCTTCCACCCCCGGCCCCCGCGCCCCACCCAGCCCACTCGGAGGACACAGCTTCCAGAGAACCGCCTGCGATTAGAGACGCAGCCATCCGCCGCCTTGGCACTCTAGGAGACGCTGGAGGAGCGGCCCTGCGGGCACGCTACCTTTCTCTGTAAGGAGGTTGCATCAGGGAAAAGTCCCACTTAAAGCAAGTGGATGAACAATTGGGACACAGTGTTTATAGTGTTCAATACAAGAGTAATTTGGTAGGGAGCTTACTTTGTGAAATATGGTCAACAATTATCAAGATATAGCATGGGTTGTTGCTCAGTCACTAAGTTGTGCCCACTCTCTGTGATGCCAAGAACTGCAGTCCAGGCTTCCCTACCCTTCACCGTCCCCCAGAGTTCACTCAAACTCATGTCCGTTGAGTGGGTGATGTCATCCCAACCATCTCATACACAATTATTATGAGATATAGCATACGTAATAACTATAATGGGCTTGCTGGGTGGCACAGTGTTAAAGAATCTGCCTGCCAATGCAGGCAATGCAAGAGATGCAGATTTTATCCCTGAACTGGGAAGACTGCCTGGAGAAGGAAATGACAACCCACTCCAGCATCCTTGTCTGGAAAATTCCATGGACAGAGGAGCCCGGCAGGCTACAGTCTAGTGGGTCACAGAGAGTCAGACATGACTGAGTGACTGTATACAGAATTATTATAGAAGAAAAAAACAGAATGTTCTGATTCATAGTTTAATTTTCAGACAAAATTATATGATAATTACAACCTAGAGTTTATATTTGATGTTCACAGTAATACCGTACGGTAGTCAAATAGTTAAAGAATGTCTAAAGGCTTATTCTCAATTTCTAGCCTTTTCTCATCTTAAGCTGGTGAGAACATTCACAGACTGGTATGGACTTCTGTGAATCTTTGAGAAGCACTGTATCAAGCAACAGTTTGAGGGCTTTTAATTTTCCTCTGCATCATCTATGGTGTCTGGAATTTTGAATTCTTGTATTAGAGGCAGCCATTTGTACCACTTCAAAATCTTAAATAGTTGATGGAATTTGGTGAAAACACTCTAGCACAGCAGATCTCGATGTGCCTCTGGCAAATGTTGGCAACCATTCCCAAAGGGGACGCAGCACCATGACTGTAGAGATAAAGAAACTCCACACTACTTTTTGAATGCTGTTTCTCAGATAGCCTATTATTTGAAATTTCTGTTAAGAAGGAAGGGTACGGATCTGAGGCAGGAGCACTGTAACTCATTCTAGACGCCACTCTGCTTGTTTGTTGCTCACCTACTGCAGCAGAAAGTATAATACCCACATTACTTTGAAATGTTTTATAATTTTACGTGGCAGACAGTGAATTGAGTCAAGGGTAATCCAATCACTTTGTTTACAAGTCTGGACAAAAGTCTTTATTGCCCATAGGTGAGTAAAGAAAGGGAAAATGTAAAATCTGATAAATAAATAATGCCCTGATCACTCTGCAAAGAAAACTCTTAATATCAGTATTATAAAGGAAACAAATAATATCCAAGAAATTTATAAATATTTAGGAATAAGTTCTCCACTGATTAAAGAAGTTTAGGACATGGTTAGACCAATGTCAACAAAAAACAACAACAATAAAGCGTTTCTTAAAGTTTAAAACAAGCCAAATCTTCTTTGGAATCAAAGAAATGAATGTAAACAGATTATATTTTCTATCTTTCAATTTATTATTAGAATTAAATGCAGTGCTTGCAGTAATACACACAAGTGTTTTAACTGTTGATGATGAACTTTGAAAAAAATCCCAAATAGTGGGAATTTAACTAACATATACTGTTATCCATGATTGTACCTTTGAACAATGATACATAATGTTGAACTCCATCCTAAGACAATAATCAAAGATATATACAAAGATTCACATTATAATATTGTCCATATTTTGCCGGGTCCAGCCCCGGTGGATCCATGGAATTTGAAGCAGGGACGGAATCGGTGAGGAGAGACTTATTTACTTAGAATTATAAAGAGAGATTAGGAAAGAATAGGGTAGTAGGAAAATTAGTGGAGAAAAGAGGCTGAATAACTTGCTTTATGTGGAAAACCAATAAAACTCCAAGACAAGGAGTTTGCACCACCTACGTAGGCCACCGGCACCCGCTTGAATAGCAGAGTGTGCCCCGCCTTGGGCTCCCTCTCGCGTGGGTCTTAGAAGCCAGGGCAAGTAAGTAGACATGGCGAGCCTCCACGCTCCAGATGGGAATTCAGCCAGAAAGGAAGAGAACGAGAAAAGACCACATGGGGGAAACCAGTCTTTCCAGGAACTGATCCGTCCTTTATTTTCCAGGAAAGCTTTTTATACTTTTGGTTGTACATAAAGATCAATGGATAATACAAAGTTATGCAGGGTCAGCAGCCCTGACCCTTATCAAGACCAGGCCTTCTCTCTGCAAATCTTTCCGTATACAAAGGGTCTCAGGTGATTTACAGTATCTTCTGGCCAAGAGGCCTGTTAACATTTTATGGCTCTCTTCCTTAATGAATGCTAATCTCACTTTCCCTGAAGTGTTTTTCCTTAACCTGCATCACCTTCAAAGTACTAAATAAAGTTACATTAAGAGATATGAAAACTTGGCAGCAAGTATTGGCTCAACAATGAAACTCTTAATCAGTTTATTCTAATGATTTTTCTTAGAATTTCTTAAGCTTTCAGTGCCTCTCGCGGTTGGGAGGCTGTAAACGATTCACATGCGCAGTTGTAAAAATCCGGATAGACCGGTCAGGTAAGTTAGAAAACTATCAGAGGGGTTTAAGCTGAGACATCCTTTTTACACCCAGGAGACTTATATCTAAAAGCTCTAAATTAACTTTTTCCAAAAAAAGGTGGTGGGGGGAGAGCCCCCTGTTAATATCAGAAGGGTAAGCAAAAAGTATAATACGGTATGGCAGGCAGACTCTGGTTTTGGGGGTAGAAGCTTGAGAAAATCCAGCGAGGCTCCCTAAAGGCCCGACTCGCCTTTGCCTGTCAGACCCCTTAACCTCATGACCTTTGCCACGGGTGGGACTCCCCATGCTGGCTCCTTGCAATATTTAACTTATATATAATAAGTTGGAAACACTATAAATTTTCAAAACATAAAAAAATTAGTGTAAAATATGCATCCTCATGTCATAAAGTATTCAGTTCAGTTCAGTAACTCAGTCATGTCTGACCCTTTGCGACCCCATGAATCGCAGCCTGCCAGGCCTTCCTGTCCATTACCAACTCCTGGATTTACTCAGACTCACGTCCATCGAGTCCATGATGCCATTCAGCTATCTCATCCTCTGTTGTTCCCTTCTCCTCCTGCCCCCAATCCCTCCCAGCATCAGAGTCTTTTTCAATGAGTCAACTCTTCCCATGAGGTGGCCAAAGTATTGGAGTTTCAGCTTCAATATCAGTCCTTCCAATGAACACTCAGGACTGATCTCCTTTAGAGTGGACTGGTTGGATCTCCTTGCAGTCCAAGGGACTCTCAAGAGTCTTCTCCAACACCACAGTTCAAAAGCATCAATTCTTCAGCACTCAGCTTTCTTCACAGTCCAACTCTCAGATCCATACATGACCACTGGAAAAACCATAGCCTTGACTAAATGGACCCCTTTGTTGGCAAAGTAATGTCTCTGCTTTTCAATATGCTATCTAGGTTTGTCATAACTTTCCTTCCAAAGAGTAAGTGTCTTTTAATTTCATGGCTACAATCACCATCTGCAGTGATTTTGGAGCCCAAAAACATACAGTCTGACACTGTTTCCACTGTTTCCCCATCTATTTCCCATGAAGTGATGGGACAGAGGCCATGATCTTCATTTTNCTGCTTTTGAATATGCTATCTAGGTTGGTCATAACTTTTCTTCCAAGGAGCAAGCGTCTTCTAATTTCATGGCTGCAGTCACCATCTGCAGTGATTTTGGAGCCCAAAAAAATAAAGTCTGACACTGTTTCCACTGTTTCCCCATCTATTTCCCATGAAGTGATGGGACCAGAGGCCATGATCTTCATTTTCTGAATGTTGAGCTTTAAGCCAACTTTTTCACTCTCCTCTTTCACTTTCATCAAGAGGCTTCTTAGCTCCTCTTCACTTTCTGCCATAAGGGTGGTGTCATCTGCATATCTGAAGTTATTGATATTTCTCCCGGCAATCTTGATTCCAGCTTGTGTTTCTTCCAGCCCAGCGTTTCTCATGATGTGCTCTGCATAGAAGTTAACTAAGCAGGGTGACAATATACAGCCTTGACGTACTCCTTTTCCTATTTGGAGCCAGTCTGTTGTTCCATGTCCAGTTCTAACTGTTGCTTCCTGGCCTGCATACAGATTTCTCAAGAGGCAGGTCAAGTGGTCTGGTATTCCCATCTCTTTCAGAATTTTCCACAGTTTATTGTGATCCACACAGTAAAAGGCTTTGGCATAGTCAATAAATCAGAAATAGATTTTTTCCGGAACTCTCTTGCTTTTTCCATGATCCAGCAGATGTTGGCAATTTGATCTCTGGTTCCTCTGCCTTTTCTAAACCCAGCTTGAACACCTGGAATTTAACGGTTCACATATTGCTGAAGCCTGGCTTGGAGAATTTTGAGCATTACTTTACTAGCATGTGAGATGAGTGCAATTGTGTGGTAGTTTGAGCATTCTTTGGCATTGCCTTTCTTAGTTGATGAAAATTTGGGTTGTTCTACTCTTAAGCTATCATGAAAAATGTTGATATAAACTTTGTGTACAACTTTTTTTGTGTAGATGTACATCTTTATTACTCTTGGGTAACCTAAGCTAGGTCATATGGTAACTCTATGTTGAAACTTTTTAGGAACCCCCAGACTTTTTTCCAAGGTGGCTGCACCATTTTACATTCCTACCAGCAATATATGAGGGCTCCCATTTCTCCACATCTCTGCCAACAGTTGTTGTTGTCTGTTTTTTACACTGTAACCAGCCTGGTAGGCATGCCACAACTTATTTTTCACAGATTGCATAATTGATTTCATTTTCTTGTGACCATTTTTTAAATTATGACTACAATTTTTAAGTCGCCTCTGGAGAGTGTTTTTGGGAAGGGAGTGACATGGTATTAGCTCATGACTACTCATCCTGCTAGCTTCTTGCCCCCTTCCTGGCTATCTATGAAGGTATTGCCATTCTCCATTACCACATATGTAGAGACCCCATGCTATCTAACAATGAAGAGGGTGAGAGAAGGAAGGAGGTCTCATGCCCAGTCTTAACACCATTTTGGCACTATGAAATTATCACATATACTGATCCTTTTGTATAGAAGTCATTCTTATGTATCATCCTCATCAAATCACTGCTGCTATTGCTTACCACCATGTGGAAAATACTGTTATCCTCCTATGCTCATTCCTTCCTATTTCTCTCATTAGCATAATACTCAGTTTCAGCTGGACACATCATCACTACCAGGTAAAGAACACAGTCTCAGTCTCCCTTGCAGCTGGTATGGCCATACATCGAGAAGTTATGTGGACAGTTTCTAAAACATCCTCTTAAAAGAAAAGGATACACCTTTTCTTTTCTTTTATCCCTCTTGCTCAGAGGTGGACATAGGGGTTCTGAGCCATCTTTGAATATGTATACAAACACACTTAACCTAGAGCTGGCTAAGCAGTGAGAGGAGTGTTTGAGACACGATTGAACTGCCATGCCAGCTCCAAACTATTATCAGACTGCTTCGTGAGAGAGAACAAATTTGTACTGTAAGAGAAACACACAGCAAAGTTTCTAGGGGATAAAAGGGCCAAAACACATACAAGTTCATCTCAAATGGTTAAAAAAAAAAAAGGTGTATTTATAATAGCACACATGTGAAAGCGCTTGTGTGTGTGCATGTGGCAAAACAGAAAGGGAAAACTGTAGATAGCTAGGTGACTAAGTAAAGGATGAGATTAGAGAAGCCCATTAATGTGGTTCACTTCCATGGCACAGAGCAAGGAGTGGAGAGTATATCTGAAGGGATAAAAAGAAGACATTTAGCATGCTGCTGCTGCTGCTGCTAAGTCACTTCAGTCGTGTCCAACTCTGTGTGACCCCATAGACAGCAGCCCACCAGGCTCCCCTGTCCCTGGGATTCTCCAGGCAAGAACACTGGAGTGGGTTGCCATTTCCTTCTCCAATGCATGCAAGTGAAAAGTGAAAGTGAAGTTGCTCAGTTGTGTCTGACCCTTAGCGACCCCATGGACTGAAGCCTACCAGGCTCCTCCATCCATGGGATTTTTCCAGGCAAGGGTACCGGAGTGGGGTTACATTTAGCATAGTAGACTACAATTCTCTAGCCCCTCCTATGGAATAATAGTAAAATTATTTTTAAATAATTATTTTGAACTGCATCAAAACCAAAATGGATTAGTGGAATAGATGGGTAAAGCAAGTGTGGTAACAAGTCAGTTACAGAATTTAGAGTTAGGTATGTCAGTCTTTACTGCAAAATTCAACTTTATTGTGTGGTTGAATTTTTCATAATTACATATTGGGGGTAAAAAAGGTAAAGTGTTAAAAAGAAGCCGTGAAACTTCTTGCTACATATCTAACTACTTTTTTCCTCCAATATGCTTTACATTTTAAGTGTAGCTTCATATTTCAGTTTGTCATAACCAGGTTACTGCAACCTTATGACTAAAGTAATTTTCAAAGAGTCAGAAAACAAAATGTTTCACATGTGTGTCAGAACTGAGTTCAATTATAGGTTATTAGCTAGTGTCAGAGAATTGGTAGGTGGGTGGTAAAAAATACATCAGAATTAGAGTCAGATTCATACGTAGTAGTGGTATAAATTGGCCTAAAATCCAATTCGTGTTAACCTAAGTCCAGTATTAATTCAGATGTACATATTTAAAATACTTATTGTCTACTATGAAATTTTTGTTTTAGAATTCAACATAAGTGCTATTGTTTAACTTTTTTGAATAATACTGATAAATTATTTTAAATATAACAGAGTAAACATTCATACCACAGAAAATTTAGAAACTTAGGTAAAAGAAAAAAATTTCACTATTAAAATCACTATCCTAATATATCCTTATCACTTCCCTTTAACATTGTATCACAGCGCTGAGACTTCTTGTATACATTTGGAGAAAATGCTTTTGTCAATACATTTAGTACAAGTGTGTTAGTTGCTCAGTTGTGTCCGACTCTTTTGCAACCCCATGAACTGTAGCCCACCAGGATCCTCTGTCCATGGAATTCTCCAGACAATAATCCTGGAGTGGATTGCCATTTGTTCTCCATTGGTACAAGAGTCAGTAGGAAACTCATCTTTACCCCTAGATCAGCTCCTATGTTCTGATTTCTGATGCTACCTCACTCTCTCCACTTCTGAGTTCTAGATCTTTGCATCTTCTTTTTGACAAATTAGATCTTGTTATTGAAATCTCTAACTTCTGATCCTTGATTTTTACCTAGAAACTGAATTTCTTAAATCTATAACCTGAGATGGTAAATGTCCCTGGGCTCATGGGAAAGAATGCCATGATTTACTAAAGATTTGTCATGGAGCAGTAGGGTAGCATTAGTTTTTTGTTAATCTTGTCCTGGACCTTTATCTTTAAGTCACTTCTGATTTGGCTAAGTTTAAGAATTAACTTAAAAGTTCAGAATATGGACTACTCTTCTACCTTCCCAGTTCAGTCCTCCTAACTTAACCCTGTTTTCTCCTCCTACCTTCCAGAGTGAACTAAACAAACAATATTCATGACCTGAGATAAAGAATGGGGCCTCCCTGGTGGCTCAGATGGTAAAGAATCTACCTGCAATGTGGGAGACCGGGTTCGATCTCTGGGTCAGGAGGATCCCCTGGAGGAGAAAATGGCAACCCACCCCAGTACTTTTGCCTGGAAAAGTCCCATGGATGGAGGAGCCTGGTGGGCTATAGTCCATGGGGTCGCAGAGTTGGACACGACTGAGCGCTTCACTAAGATAAAGAAACTTTAAAGCCATTTGTATAAATTAGTTTGTGAAGACTTTATAATAATATGAGAAAGTAATTATAGTATAATTTTAGCCAGAAAATAATTATATACATAGTATTCTAATAAATTTTTTTCAAACATAATATTTTATTTCCAGGAAGCTGATGACTTCAGAATATTTCCAAAAACATTCTTTAACCAAGCCAGATAATAGAATTGCTGGTTGGTTGTTGGAAGGTATCCTGCCTACATTCCCTAGTCAAGTAGAGTTCAGAACAAAGATTTGACCAAATCTTTGTTCAAAGGTATTATACCAGGGAACCCTGACACCATGTTCTCATTTCAGCATGCCACTTAAGAAAAATAGTATCAGAAATACCACTGATGAGAACAGTAACAAGGTATCAACTTGCCAGCAGAAAGCAAGACAGTCAGTTAAGATAGATCATAATAGAAATTTTTAAAAAGCAATGCAAGGAGAAATACTACACGGAAAATGCTAAAATGTGAAAAATTACTTTTTAAGTGATTGAAAATTTCTGGCTTTTCCAATGTGTATATACATGTGATAGTAAAAAAATAAACAGTATGAAAAACTGCAACTTTTGAGAAGTGACAAAATGTTGTAAAAAAATTAATATCATGCATTTCTTAATTTTTAAAAAGCAATTTACTGTTGTTGATCAGTCACTCAGTCATGCCCAACTCTTTGTGACCCCCAGGGACTGCAGCAAGCCAGGCTTCCCTGTGCTTCACCATCTCCCAAAACCTACTCAAACTCATATTCACTGGGTCAGTGATGCCTTCAATCTTTCCCAGAATCAAGCTACTTCCAATGACCTGGCTCTTCGCATCAGGTGGCCAAAGTATTGGAGCTTCAGCTTCAGCATCAGTCCTTCCAATGAATATTTAGAATTGATTTCCTTTAGGATTGACTGGTTTGATCTCCTTGCAGTCCAAGTGACTCTCAAGTGTCTTCTCCAAAACCACAATTCAAAATTATCAATTCTTCAGTACTCAGCTTTGCTTATAGTCCAACTCACATATCCATACATGACTACTGGAAAAACCATAGCCTTGACTACACGGACCTTTTTTGGCAAAGTAATGTCTCTGCTTTTTAATATGCTATCTAGGTTGGTCATAACTTTTCTTCCAAGGAGCAAGCGTCTTAATTTCATGGCTGCAGTTACTATCTGCAGTGATTTTGGAGCCCAAGAAAATAAAATCTGTCACTGTTTCCATTGTTTCCCCACCTATTTGCCATGAAGTGATGGGATCAGATGCCATTGTCATTGTTTTCTGAATTTTTAGTTTTAAGCTACATTTTTCACTCTCCTCTTTCACTTTCACCAAGAGGCTCTTCAGTTCCTCTTCACTTTCTGCCATAAGGGTTGTGTCCTATGCATATATAAGGTTATTGATAGTTCTCCTGGCAATCTTGATTCCAGCTTGTGCTTGATCCAGCCCAGCAATTTGTATAATTTACTCTGCATATGAGTTAAATAAGCAGGGTGACGATATACAGCCTTGATATATTCTTTTCCCAATTTGGAACCAGTCCATTGTTCCATGTCCAGTTCTCCCTGTTGCTTCCTGACCTGCATACAGGTTTCACAGGAGGCAGGTAACGTGGTCTGGTATTCCCATTTCTTTAAAAATTTTCCAGTTTGTTGTGATCCACCCCAAACTCTTTGGGGTAGTCAATAAAGCAGATATTTTTCTAAAATTCTCTTGCTTTTTCTATGATGTTGGCAATTTGATCTCTGGTGCCTCTGCCTTTTCTAAATCCAACTTGAACATCTGGAAGTTCTTAGTTCATGTACTATTCAAGCCTAGTTTGAAGAATTTTAAGCATTACTTTGCTAGCATGTGAAATGAGTGAAATTGTGTGGGGTAGTCTGAGCATTCTTTGACATTGCCCTTCTTTGGGACTGAAACAAAAACTGATATTTTCCAGTCCTGCGATCACTGCTGTGTTTTCCAAATTTGCTGGTATATTGCATGCAGCACTTTAACAGCATCATCTTAAGCATTTAATATAGCTCAACTGGAATTCCATCACCTCCACTAACTGTTTGTAGTGATGCTTCCTAAGGCCCACTTGACTTTGCACTGTAGGATGTTCAGTTCTAGGTGAGTGATCACACCATCGTGGTTATCTGGGTCATTAAGATCTTTTTTGTATAGTTCTACTGTGTATTCTTGCACCTCTTCTTAATAGCTTCTGCTTCTGTTAGGTCCATACCATTTCTGTCCTTTATTGTGCCCATTTTTGCATGAAATATTCTCTTCGAATCTCTAGTTTTCTTGAAAAGATCTCAAGTCTTTCCCATTCTGTTGTTTTCCTCTGTTTCTTTGCATTTATTGCCGAGGAAGACTTTCTTATCTCTCCTTGCTGTTCTTTGGAATTCTGCATTCAAATGGATATATCTTTCCTTTTCTCCTTTGCCTTTCACTTCTCTTCTTTTCTCAGCTATTTGTAAGGCCTCCTCAGACAACCATTTTGCCTTTTTGCATTTCTTTTTCTTGGGGATGGCTTTGATCACAAAGCCTCCTGTACAATGTTACAAACCTCTATCCATAGTTCTTCAGGCAACCTGTCTATCAGATCTAATCCCTTGACTCTATTCATCACTTCCACTGTATAATCGTAAGGGATTTGATTTAGGTCATATCTGACTGACCTACTGGTTTTCCCTAGCTTCTAGTTGAAGTTTGAATTTGGCAATAAGGAGTTCATGATCTGAGCTATAGTCAGCTCCCAGTTTTGTTTTTGCTGACTGTATAGAACTTCTCCATCTTCGGTTGCAAAGAATATAATCAATCTGATGTCGGTATTCATCACCTGGTGATGTCCGTTTATAGTGTCATCTCTTGTGTTGTTAGAAGAAGGTGTTTGCTATGACCAGTGTGTTCTCTTAGCAAAACTCTGTTGTCCTTTGTTCTGATTAATTTTGTACTCCAAGGGCAAACTTTCCTGTTACTCCAGGTATCTCTTGACTTCCTACTTTTGCATTCCAGTCCTCTATGATGAAAAGTATATTCAAAAGCAGAGATATTACTTTGCCGACTAAGGTCCGACTAGTCAAGGCTATGGTTTTCCTGTGGTCATGTATGTATATGAGAGTTGGACTGTGAAGAAGGCTGAGCGCCAAAGAATTGATGCTTTTGAACTGTGGTGTTGGAGACGACTCTTGAGAGTCCCTTGGACTGCAAGGAGATCCAACCAGTCCATTCTGAAGGAGATCAACCCTGGGATTTCTTTGGAGGGAATGATGCTGAAGCTGAAACTCTAGTACTTTGGCCACCTCATGTGAAGTGTTGACTCACTGAAAAAGACTCTGATGCTGGGAGGGATTGGGGGCAGGAGGAGAAGGGGACGACCGAGGATGAGATGGCTGGATGGCATCACGGACTCAATGGATGTGAGTCTGAGTGAACTCCAAGAGATGGTAATGAACAGGGAGGCCTGTTCATTCAGTCGCAGCAATCGTGCTGTGTGATTCATGGGGTCGCAAAGAGTCGGACACGACTGAGTGACTGAACTGAACTGATGATGAAAAGTACATCTTTTTTTTTTTTTTGGTGTTAGTTCTAGAAGGTCTTGTAGGTCTTCATAGAACCATTCAGCCTCAGCTTCTTCAGCATTAGTGGATTACTGTGATACTGAATGGCATGCCTTGGAAACAAACAAATCTTTCTGTCATTTTTGAGACTGCACCCAAGTACTGCATTTCAGACTCTTTTGTTGACTATGAGGACTATTCCATTTCGTCCAAGGGCTTCTTGCCCACAGTAGTAGATATAGTGGTCAACTGAATTAAATTCACCCATTTTGGTCCATTTTAATTCACTGATTCCTAAAATGTCAATGTTCACTCTTGCCAACTCCTGTTTGACCACTTCCAATTTGCCTTGATTCATGGACCTAACATTCCAGATGTCTTTGCAATACTGTTCTTTACAGCATCAAACTTTACTTTCACTAACAGACACACCCACAACTGGGTATTGCTCACACTTTGGCTCAGCCTCTTCATTCCTTCTGGAGAGCTATTTCTCTGCTCTTCCCCAGTAGTATATTGGAACCTGAAGGTTCATCTTTCAGGGTCATATCTTTCTGCCTTTTCATACTGTTCATGGAGTTCTCAAGGCAAGGATGCTAAATTGGTTTGCCATTTCCTTCTTCAGTGGACCACATTTTGTTCAAACTCTCCACCATGACCCATCTGTCTTGGGTGGCCCTACAAAGCATGGCTCATAGTTTCATTGAGTTAGAAGAGGCTGTGATCCATGTGATCTGTTTGGTTATTTTTTGGGGATTGTGGTTTTCATTCTGTCTGCCCTCTGATGGATGAGAATAAGAGGCTTGTGTAGGCTTCCTGGTGGGAAGGACTGGCTGTGGGGAAAACTGAGTTTTGCTCCAGGGGGCAAGGCCATGCTTAGTAAATCTTTAATCCAATTTTCCGTTGATGTGTGGGACTGTGTTCCCTCCCTGCTGAGCAATTAAAAAGCAATTTATAAATAATCAAATTTTCCTTTTTCAATTCAGTCAGAAGCCTAACATCATCAAAATGTCTACCTGGAATTTGATTTTCAACTTCCTGGCTGCCATGGTCTCCAAAGGTCTCAAGTTTCTTAATTCCTAGAGGTGAGTTGCTTTTTGTCTCAGTGCCAGTTGGTCCCTTTATCCCTTGCTATGTAGGCTTATTGTAATATAGGCCACAGCTTATTAGCGTACCATAAACCCTTCACAGGTGAACTATTATACATATAAAATTTACTTTTGCCATGAGTAAGAATATAACGATATATGTACTGTTAACAATAATTAGTTATTAGACTTGTTTATTATGTGAGAGATTAGCACAGAGAAGATACAACTTGCTGCAAATTAGTAATAAGATATGTGATGGAGTATATGGTCAGTTCAGAAAAAAAATAATCCATGATTTGCTAAAACATGTAAGAACTGAAAGCCTCAGAGAATGAAGGAAAAAGTAGACAAAAAGATTAATAGTCTCAAACATAACAGCAAAGAATACTATAAATGTGAAATGCATTTTCTATTTCCCAGAAATTTTTTAAGAAAAAAAAATCCATCTTCAAAATTCCTCAAATCAAATGCCAAAATTTCTCTTCCAAAGTGCTTGACAAAAAAAGTTTTGAACACTGAGATGGGTAACACTTTTTTCTAATCTCTCCACGTGTAATGCCTCTTTTCTTTTTCTCTCAAGCTCTGATAATAAAAAAGGAAAGCAAAACCTATGAAGCATATCTACTGTGTTTATTTGCTCTCAAACAGAGAAATATTTATCTCAAATTTGTATAAGAGCTTAATAAACTCATTTTAATCTCTTACTCAAACTAGAACTGGTAATTTCGAATTCCAAGCTTACCTATTTGTTACTTATTTGTTCTACATAAATGGTCCCTGGCAATGAGTTTGACCTCAAAAATGAGCTTCAATCGCAAACTGTTTCTATTAAAGGGATATCTCCTACAATAGTACATTTTGAAAAAAAAAAATTAAACATACAAAGAGATTAATATTTATTTCTTTATATAGACAGTGAATCTTTCTGCCAACCATTCAATAAAATTATCTTTACACTTGAAACTAACACGTTTCATTTGCCAGAGTGGTCAAATAATATATGATTTGATACCTAAGGTAAGAACATTTTGTTTCCTGTACAGAAGCAATCCTTCTAAGTGTTACTTCAAAAAAAAAAAAAGTCAGGAGACATGTATTTTAACTCTTTCAAGAATGTAATGGCTGGAAGGGAGTTTCAAGAGAAAAGGGACATCTGTATACTTCTATGGCTGATTCACATTGTTGTATGGCAGAAACCTAAAGCAATTATCCTCCAATTAAAAATTTTTTTAATTCTCAAAAAAAAAGGATGCAATGGCAATAAACAGACACATGCAAAAACAGTGGCGTTCCACTTCATTTTGGACTTCTCTGCTAAGACAGAGTTTTAGGTAAGCTCAATGACCCCAAGATTAATTCCCTTTTGTGGGAGACACTACTTTAGGATTAACAGCACTTAGCAAGTAAGTCCTTTTTTTTCCAAAGATATGCCTTGTCTCAACCATACCAAAGGCTTTCTAAAAGAAAGACTCATACCTCTTGGTGTCTTCAGCATCAATCTTGGTGTCTCACAAATAATTTCAAAGATGATAAATGTGATCCTTGCTAAAACGTACTCTCTCATGCATTTTCTTTCTTTTTCTGTAAATAATATTTGCACTTTATGGGGTTGTTGTGACGACTATAAGATAATGTAGACAATGGAAATTGATTCTATATAACCTTTTTTTTTTAACTTTTACACTTATATATGTATATTCTATATAACTATCATGCATTTTATATATTTTTTGGAATTATTCTTTCTTATTCGGTATTTACATTTTGGTGTGTAGTGTTCCAAATGTGCTTTGATATATCTATACATCTTATTCCATAAAAATGTGAGTATACATTTATATTCTAATTGACTATAAGCATAATACCCCTCTTAATAAAGATTGTTCTTTTTTAAAAAAGAAAAAAAAGAAGTATGAAAGTAAAAGTATTAGTTGCTCAGTTGCGTCTGACTCTTTGAGACCCCATGGACTGTAGCCCACAAGGCTCCTCTGTCCATGAAATTCTCCAGGCAAGAATACTGGAGAGGGTAGCCATTCCCTTCTCCAGAGGATCTTCCTGACCCAGGGACTGAACTCTAGTCTCCTGCATTATAGGTGGGTCCTTTACTGTCTGAGCCATCAGGGAAGTATAGTTGATTTACAAATTTGTGTTAAATTCTGCTGTATAGCAAAGTAATTCAGTTGTACATATATACTTTTTTAAATATTCTTTTCCATTACGGTTTACGTTGGCATGTTGAATACAGTTCCCCAGGCTACACTGTAGGACTTGGTTGTTTATCTACTCTACATGTGATAGTTTGCATCTGCTAAAGCCAAGCTCCCAGTTCATCCCTCCTCCACTCCCCTTTGCCCTTGGCGACCACAGGTCTGTTTTCTATGTCTGTGAGTCTGCTTCTGTTTCACAGATACGTTCATTTGTGTTGCATTTTAGAATTTGCATAAAGGTGATATCGCACGGTAGTTGCCTTTCTCTTTCTGACTTACTTCACTTAGTATGATAATCTCCAGTTCAGTCCATGTTGCGGCCAATAGCATTATTTCACTCTTTTTAATGGAGTAGCAGTCCATTGTGTGTGTGTGTGTATCACATCTTCTTTATCCATTTATCTGTTGATGAATTTAGATCATTTTGAAGTCTTGGCTATTGCAGATAGAGCTGCTATGAACATAGGGGTGCTGCACAGCCTTTAAATATGAAACAAAATATGAAACAAATGAAACATTTCCAGACTTCAGAAATTTTTAACACAAAAAGAGGGGAGAATTGAAAGCAGTAGATTAAAGAGCAAAATATGTTTTTAAAATAAACTGTTACATCAGGGTCTAATGCACTTAAGTAAAGTCATCTATGGCTACTTTGGCTCAGAATTTTACTTTGAATATGTTACCATCATGTTAGAACAAACCACAGCCCTTCCCAACCTGCAAAAATGAAATGACATAATTTGTTCAGCTCATTAACTAGTAAAGAATCACATTTAAAATAACCTCTAACCATGACTTTAAACACATCAAACAGGAAAAAAGATCATTTAATGGGGCATAAAGTTTATTATTTGCTTTAAAGAAAAGGCTAAAAATTCTTATAGCAGCCAAAAAAATTATCTGGGTCTTCCTACTAAAGCAAATTGTCCTCACAGTTTCATATGGTATGACTGATGCTTATATGAGACTGAAAAGGATATAGTGGAAATAAAATTTGTGAATCATAAACAGAACTGCAGGAGATGATGCAAGCCATGACTCAGGCAAGTACAACAATCAAGACCAAAATTATGCTTGCATTTTTCATATCTAGCTTGTCATAGCAATTGTAATTTGCAGTCGCCAGTTGGTTGCCATAAATGGAGCTGACATCAGATAAAAATAAATCATGACGTTCAAGGAAAAGCAAATAAGTGTTAAAATATTAATATGTATATTATTATGAGGCAGTTGCAAATACTTTGGCCACTTGATGCAAAGAGTTGACTCATTGGAAAAAACTCTGATGCTGGGAAAGATAGAAGGCAGGAGGAGAAGGGGGTGACAGAGGATGACATGGTTGGATGGCGTCACCAATTCAATGGACATGGGTTTGAGCAAGCTTCAGGAGATGGTGAAAGACAGGGAAGCCAGGCATGCTGCAGTTCATGGGGTCGCAAAGAGTTGGACCCAACTTATCAACTGAACAACAACAGAAACATGATGGCAATAATAAGTGTACCTTAGTAGAGATTGTTCAACAAATATTTTATGTTTCAAATTTAATTCTTTTGGCAGCAATTAATCTTCCTCTAAGTGAACTATTAATACTAAAAAAAAAGTTTTCAAAGGCCTAAGGGAAAGGAAAGAGGGCAAAGAGGAGAGAGGAAAATGAGGAGGAGGGCAGGTATACACAAAATGGGTATGCAATATAGAACATTACTTTCATTTGAAGGAAATGAAGGATAGTGAAGACTTTTGAAGTCCAAGCCCTGCAGGCTGAATTTATATAATGACTCTTTTTTGTCAAGTACAGAGTTGAAAGAATACATAATAAGCAGTTGTTGTTTAGTTGCTAAGTCATGTCCAACTCTTTTGTGACCTCAGGGACTGTAGCCCGCCAGGTTCCTCTATCCATGGGATTTCCCATGTAAGAATACTGGAGTGGGTTGCCATTTCCTTCTCCAGGAGATCTTCCTGACCCAGGGATCAACCCCCATCTCCTGGATTGGCAGGTGGATTCTTTACCGCTGAGCCATGGGAAAGTTTGTAAAAGCAATAAACAGGACTAAAACAAAAAGCTTATCAACAATTTGATTCTTGAGCTAAGTAGTTTTGTAGTTTTGCTTCTCTGGCATTTCTTTTCTTTCTGTAAAGTGAGTCCTGAAAACAACACTAATGTTTGTTCTTATATTCTTGCTTGATGAATTTTTTTTTACCATCCTATCTGAAATTCAAAAGAATGACACTAAATTCTTTGAAAAGGACATCTCTATTTACACTAAAAATTTCCCGAGACCTTAAATTCTGAATAGCTTAATTTTATGAAAAAAGACTACTGTGCTTCATAGACTGTTTGTCAAATATTCTCCCCTTTAAAAAGGAAAAATACTTTAAATTGGAAAACCCTTTCCCTGGTTACTCCAGTAGACAGTTTAATTTATTTGACCATACTATTGAATTCTTGCTTCCATGGTTGTGTTCTCTGGTATGAAGAAACAAATTGACAGTTGGTGACATCTAATGTAGACAGAAACGGAGAATTTCTTGCAGGGAAAGAAGAGAATCATTTTTGTTTAAAATGGATTTCAACAAATTACGCTTTATTTATTTTCCTTTTAAAATGACTATTCTTTTTTGCAACTAAAAACAGAAAAATATTTTTATCTAGGAGTTATTTTTAAACAATGAAGGGGATCTAAAGTTAATTCTCACCATTATCATTAAAAAAAAATTAAAATGGAATAAGTACACTTTTTAAAGAGATTTATCAATTCTTACAAAATAGCCTTCAGTGAAAGTTTTGAATCACTTTTAAATTTATCAATTAACTAATATTTTTTGAGTGGCTGTCATTGTGCTAGTCCCAAACATTATAGTCTACGTTTAAGGAAATAAAGACATTAATGAAATAATCACACTAAAGAAAAAAATATAGTTTTGATAAGCTTTCACTGTATAAATTTGAAAATTTCTATTTCCATGACTAATTTAAACCTTCTTAAAGGTATAATTTCAAGCAGCTGGTAACAAACATATTTGCTCCATATGTCCAAAACATCTGACCTAGAGGTTGTGGAGTAAAAAAGTCAAATTTCAGGTAAGAAAAACTGTGGCAAAGGTATTTTGAACAATAAAAGAAATATATAACCTAAATTTAACTTTAGATCTTAATGGAGGAGAAATTTACTCCAGGGGCTCTTCCTGGATCAGGAATCAAACCCATGTCTCCTACATTGGCAGTGGATTTTTTACCACTGAACCACCAGGGAAGCTTGTAAAAGCAGTATAGAAGGATAAAACAAAAAGTTTATCAACAATTTAACTCTTGAGCTAAGTAATTTTATGGCCTTATTTCTTTGGTATTTCTCTTCTGGAAAATACGAGTCACCCAAATAAACAGAAGTCTGATTGCATTTAGAAGTTCCTTTCCGTAAAACCTTCCTCGCAAAGGGTTATCCGAGGATGTACTAGGCCCAGAGCGACACCTTGTGGCCATACCGAAACTTACACTGTTCTAAACCTTCAATAAAATTTAAGTTGCTCGTCAGTTACTCAAGCGTTTCCCTGGTGGTTCAGAGGTTAAAGCCTCTGCCCGCAATGCGGGAGACCTGGGTTCGATCCCTGGGTTGGGGAGATCCCCTCGAGAAGGAAATGGCAACCCACTCCAGTATTCTTGCCTGGAGAATCCCATGGGTTGAGGAGCTTGGTAGGTTTCAGTCCACAGGGATGCAGAGTCCCACTCAGTCGTTGAGTGACTTCACTTAGTTACTCAAAAATAATCATCTCTCAGGAAATGACATATTATTACTTGACAGCTGGGGGCAGTTTTTAAAAGTATTATTTATTGATTTATTTCTATTCTTTAAAAAATTCTTTTCCCATTAAGGTTATTACAGAACGAATATTGACATAGATAACCAAGAAGGACCTACTGTATAGCACAGGGAACTCTGTTCAATATTCTGAAAGAAATTTTAAACTCAATAAAAAATAAATATAAAAAGATTAACATAGGTAGCTATATATTAAAGTATAACTACATGCTAATGATATATTTTAATTATGATATATGAATATTTACTGTAAAATTCTTTTAACTTTGCACGATGTTGGGAAATGTTGATAATAAAATATTGAAAAAATAATGTTTAAAATGTTTCATCACCCATATTTTTCTCACAAGCACACTTTTAGATATTGTTTTCAGTACACATGCGCATTATGTGTGTGTGTTCATAATGCATGCTTTTATAGCAATCTTATACTCATGTGGGGCTTCCCATGAGGCTCTAGTGGTAAAGAATCCACCTGCCATTTCAGGAGACATAGGAGATGTGGGTCTGACCGCTGGGTCGGGAAGACCCCCTGGAGGAAGGCATGGCAACCCACTCCAGTATTTTTACTTGGAGAATCCCAAGGACAGAGGAGCGTGGTGGGCTCCAGTCCATAGGGTCACACAGAGTTGGACACTACTGAAGTGACTTAGCTTGCACGCACCTTATACTGACGTGCAATGAATCAGGAAACAATTCCTTGTTCTGTATTTATTCACTTTTCAATTTAACATTTGCATAACTTTATTTCTGTTAAATCATGTTCCTAAGAGACAATTTTAAGACTGGTATCATTAGGATCAAGGGGGAGAATCATTTTCATGGCTCATGAGACATAGGATCATACTATCTACCAGTTTCACACTGTAAATGAAAACCAGCACCAGCTTACTAATAAGACCACACCATTTTAATTTTGCTGCTTTACTAAGCATGAAATTTGCTTTTATTCAGAGGTCAATTTATACTTCTCTGATTTTTGAAAAAAAATTTTACATATTTATTATCTGACTTTTCAATTTTAGCCATCCTAGTGGGTATGACATGGTATCTCATAGTTTGATTTGAATTTCCTTAATGATTAATGAGGTTGAACATTTGTATCTTCTTAGGAGAAATATCCATTCAGAACCTTTGCCCATTTTTAACAGGTTTCTCTTTTTATTATTCAGGTGTAGGAGTTCTCATACTAACTACAAATCCTTTCACAGATACCTGATTGAACAATATTTCTCCCATATTGTGGGCTATCTTTTCACTTTCTTGATAGTGTCTTTTGAAGCACAAAATTTTGTAACTTAATAAATTCCAGTATATCTAAATGGGGCTTCCCTGGTGGCTCAGATGGTAATGAATAAATATACCTAATATTTCTTCTCTTTCTTATGCTTTTGGCATCATATCTAAGAAAGCTTGGCCTAACCCAAGGTCACAGAGATTTATACTTCTTTTCTTCTTTTTAGAATTTTATAGTATGAACTTGGTGTCTATGAACCAGTTTGAGTTAATTTTGCATATAGTGTGAGAGGCCCAACTTCATTCTCTTACATGTGAATATCCAGTTACCCCAGAATGACTTGCTGAAAACACATCTTTCCTATTTTAATTGTCCTGGTGCCCTTGCCAAAAAACAATTGACCATATATGTAAGGGTTTATTTACACACACACACACACACACACACACACACACACATATAAAAGTAAACTAGAAACTTTCAATCCTATTCCATGGATCTACATATCTATCCTTATGCCAGCACCCACACTGTCTTGATTATCATTGCTTCACAGTAAGTTTGGAAATTAAGAGTGTGATTCCTCCTATTTAATTTCCTTTTTCAGTATTGTTTTGGCTATCCTGAGTTCATTCTATTTTCACATGAATTTTAGGAACAGTATGTTAATTTCTAAAGAAAAGCACAGATTTTGAGAGAGACTGTGTTGAATCTTTAGATAATTAAAGATTATTATCAACTTAACAATATTTCAAATACTAAAAGATGATGCTGTTAAAGTGCTGCACTCAATATGCCAGCAAATTTGGAAAACTCAGCAGTGGCCACAGGACTGAAAAAGGTCAGTTTTCATTCCAATCCAAAAGAAAGGCAACGCCAAAGAATATTCAGACTACCACACAATTGCACTCATCTCACACACTAGCAAAGTAATGCTCAAAATCCTCCAAGCCAGGCTTCAACAATATGTGAATTGTGAACTTCCAGTTCAAGCTGGATTTAGAAAAGGCAGAGGAACCAGAGATCAAATTGTCAACATCCGTTGGATCATAAAAAAAAAAGCAACAGAATTCCAGAAAAACATCTACTTCTGTGTTATTGACTAAAGTTTTGACTGTGTGGATCACAACAAACTGTGGAAAATTCTTCAGAAATGGAAATACTAGACTACCTTACCTGCCTCCTGAGAAATCTGTATGCAGGTCAAGAAGCAACAGTTAGAACCAGACATGGAACAACAGACTGGTTCCAAACTGGGAAAGGAGTATGTCAGGGCTGCATATTGCCACCTTGCTTACCTAATTTACATGCAGAGTGCATCATGTGAAATGCTAGGCTGGATGAAGTACAAGCTGGAATCAAGATTGCTGGGAGAAATATCAATAACCTCAGATATGCAGATGACACCACCCTTATGGCAGAAAGCAAAAAAAGAACTAAAGAGCCTCTTGATGAGAGTGAAAATGTTGGCTTAAAACTCAGCGTTCAAAAAACGAAGATCATGGCATCCGGTCCCATCACTTCATGGCAATTAGATGGGATAACAATGGAAACAGTGACAGACTTTATTTTCTTGGCCTCCAAAATCACTGCAGATGGTGACTGCAACCATGAAATTAAAAGACACTTGCTCCTTGGAAGAAAAGCTATGACCACCCTAGACTGCATATTATAAAGCAGAGACATTACTTTACTGACAAAGTTCAATCTAGTCAAAGCTATGGTTTTTCCAATAAGCTGAGCACTTAAGAATTGTCCCTTGGATGCAAGGAGATCCAACCAGACAATCCTAAAGGAAATCAGTCCTGAATATTGGAAGGACTGATGCTGAAGCTGAAGCTCCAATACTTTGGCTACGTGATGGGAAGAACTGACTCATTTGAAAAGACCTTGATGCTGGGAAATATTGAAGGCAGGAGGAGAAGGGGACAACAGAGAATAAGATGGTTAGATGGCATCACCAGCTCAATGAACATGAGTTTGAACAAGCTCTGGGAGTTGGTGATGGACAGGGAAGCCTGGTGTGCTGTAGTCCCATGGGGTCGCAAAGAGTCAGACATGACTGAGAGATTGAACTGACTAAACTGAACAATATTATTATTGTAATAATATTGAACAATATTTTCTTTGAAGCTATTCAGCTTTCTTTACCTTCACCAATGTTTTCTAGTTTTAGTACAAGTCTTATACTTCTTTTGTTTAATTTATTCCCAATTATTTTATTTTATGATTTTGGAAATGAAATTGTTATAAAAATTTCTAGGCTAAAGGAATGTGATTTATTTTTATGGAATGAGTTTGGATCTGCAAGACATGAACTGATTAATTCTAAAAACTGCAAAATGGATTTCTTAAAATTTTCTGTAGGCAAAATCAAGTTACCTGAAAATAGAAACAATATTACACCTTCCTTTTCAATCTTGATGCCTTTTATTTCTTTTTCTTGTCTAATTGTCTTGGCTAGAACCAATAGTACAGTGTCGAAGAGAAGTGGCAGTAGATTCCTTGACTTGTTCCTTATCTTAGGAGAGATCATCCAGCCTTTTACCATTAAGTATCATGCTGCTGCTGCTGCTGCTAAGTCGCTTCAGTCGGGTCCGACTCTGTGCGACCCCATAGACGGCAGCCCACCAGGCTCCCCCGTCCCTGGGATTCTCCAGGCAAGAACACTGGAGTGGGGTGCCATTGCCTTCTCCTAAGTATCATGCTAGCTATGAGTTATTTATAGATTCTATTTATCAGGTTCAGTAAATTCCTTATTATTAGTCCACAGGGTTTTTATCATAAAAAGGATATAGGATGTTGTCAAATGCTTTTTCTGCATCTATTAAGAAAATATGAGTTTTGTTTTATTGTTAATATAGTATGTTACATTGATTGATTTTCAAATATTAACCTGACTTTGCAGTCTTAAGTCCCAGTTTTTAATGGAGAAATTTTGCATCTATATTCATAAGAGATAATTATCTATAGTGCTTGTGTGTGTGATGTCTTTGTCTGGTGGAATTCACCATTAAGCTCTTTAGCTTGGACTTTTCTTGGTTAAGAGTTTTCTAACTTAATAATTCTTTCTACTCAAAGTGTATTCAGAGTTCCTACTTCTTTTTGTCAGTTTTACAGGTTTCTTTCTGTTCATTGATTTGTTGGTATGCAATTGTTCACAGTATTTCCTTACAATCTTATTTCAATAAGGTCTGTAGTGAAGTCCCTTCTTTCAGTTTGTTCAGTTCAGTCACTCAGTCGTGTCTGACTCTTTGCAACCCCAAGGACTGCAGCACACCAGGCCTCCCTGTCCATCACCAACTCCCAGAGCTTACCCAAACTCATGTCCATAGAGTCAGTGATGCCATCCAAACATCTCATCCTCTGTCATCCCCTTCTCCTCCTGCCTTCAATGTTTCCCAGCATCAGGGGCTTTTCAAATGAGTCAGTTCTTTGCATCAGGTGGCCAAAGTATTGGAGTTTCAGCTTCAGCATCAGTCCTTCCAATGAATATTCAGGACTGAATTCCTTTAGGATGGACTAGTTGGATATCCTTGCTGTCCAGGGGACTCTCAAGAGTCTTCTCCAAAACCACAATTCAAAAGCATCAATTCTGCAGCACTCAGCTTTCTTTATAGTCCAGCTCACATCCATACATGACTACTGGAAAAACCATAGCTTTGACTAGATGGACCTTTGTTGGCAAAGTAATGTCTCTGCTTTTTAATATGCTGTCTAGGTTGGTCACAACTTTTCTTCCAAGGAGCACGTGTCTTTTACTTTCATGGCTGCAGTCACCACCCACAGTGATTTTGGAGCCCCCCAAAATAAAGTCTGTCACTGTTTCCCCATCTATTTGCCATGAAGTGATGGGACCAGATGTCACGATCTTAGTTTTCTGAATTTTGAGTTTTAAGCCAACTTTTTCACTCTCCTCTTTCACTTTCATCAAGAGTCTCTTTAATTCTTCACTTTCTGCTATAAGGGTGGTGTCATCTGCATATCTGAGGTTATTGATATGTTAACAACTGAAGTCTTTTTTTTTCCCTTGGGCCATCGAACTGAAGTTTTTCTCAGTTTTGTTGATGTTTTCAAAGAACTGAGCTTTGGTCTCAACTAATTTTCTCTAATGTTTTTCTGTTCTTTATTTATTTCTATTTTTGATCTTTAATATTTCTTTTATTATGCTTGCTCATCATTTTATAGTTCTTTAATGGTAGAAACTAAAGTCATGCTAGGTTAGGCTAATGACTGACATCTTACTTCTTTTTTAATATAAGCTTTTGCAGCTATAGATTTCACTCCTTGACATGCTGTGCTTTGTCGCTCAGTCATGTCCAACTCTTTGTGATCCCATGGACTGTAGCACACCAGGCTCCTCTATCCATGGGGATTCTCCAGGCAAGAATACTGGAGTAGGTTGCCATGCCCTCCTCCAGGGGATCTTCCCAAACCAGGGATCAAACCCAGGTCTCCTACACTGCAGGCAGATTCTTTAGCCTCTGAGCCACCAGGGAAGCCCAGATTTCCCTCTAGCACTGCTTTAGTTGCATCTTTTAAGTTTTGGTATGCTGTATTTTCATTTTCATTCAAAGTATTTTCTAATTTATGTTATTACTTTCTTTGATCCATCAGTTATTTAGTTTTTTTAATTTCCATATATTTGTGAATTTCCTAAGTATCTGTTATTGATTTCTAATTTCATTTCACTGATTAGAAAACATACTTATGATCTAAATACTTTTAAAATATTTGAGACTTGTTTTATGATTTTATATATGGTCGATGTTCCATGTATACCTGGGAAGAATGTGCATACTGCTCTTTCTGGTTATAGTGTTCTAAATATGGCCTTAAATTTATAGCGTTGTTCATATCTGCTTTTTTTTTTTTTAATATTATCTTCTGCCCAGTTACTCCATCCACTATTAAATGTGAGGTAATAAAATCCCCCATTATTACTGCTGAATTGTCTGAATTACTCCCTTCAATTGTCAGGTTTTGCTTTATGTATTTGGGACTCTGTTATTAGATGTATATACACACAATCTTTGTGATGTTTTGACTTCCATTATAAAATATTTTTCCTCTTTAGTAATAATTTTTGCCAAAGCCTATTTTGTCTTAGTGTAGGCACTGCAGTTCTTTTGGGTACTGTTTGCATGATTTATCTTTCCATCTCTCTATTCTTAATCTATTTGTATCTTTGAACCTAAACTGGATCTTTTTAAAAAAAAATTCTAATTATTAAGTCAATGCTATATATACTATATATTTTGTATATGTGAAATGATATTAGTAATCTACATGTGCAGTTTTCTACCTCATGTATAGGAAAGGAAAAGTATAAATGCACAGGATTTCACAGTCTCTTGGTTTAAAAAGCAAAGGATAAAGTAAGGTTTTCATTCTCTCATACACACATACACATACATACACTCAGAAGTGACCCAGTATTTCAAATGACTCCAAACCTTAGAAGGTTCACAGGGGGTAGTGCTGAATTTCACTGATAGGAAAATATGTACTCATTGTTGAGCTGAGCCAACTGATAAATAGTGTAAAACTTTAGGGTCTTGCTTCTTTTTCTTCTAATCAGGGGAACCCTACCTCAGTTCAGTCGCTCAGTCGTGTCCAACTCTGCAACCCCATGGACTGCAGCACACCAGGCTTCCCTGTCCATCATCAACTCCGAGTTTACCCAAACTCATATCCATTGAGTCGGTAATGCCATCCAACCATCTCATCCTCTGTGTGTCCCCTTCTCCTCCTGCCTTCAATCTTTCCCAGCATCAGGTCTTTTCCAATGAGGCAGTTCTTCCCATCAGGTGGCCAAAGTATTAGAGTTTCAGCTTCAGCATCAGTCCTTCCAAGGAATATTCAGGACTGATTTCCTTCAGGATTGACTGGTTAGATCTCCTTGTAGTCCAAGGGACTCTCGAGAGTCTTCTCCAAAACCACAATTCAAAAGCATCAATTCCTCGGTGCTCAGTCGGACATGACTGAGTGACTTCACTTTCACTTTTTACTTTCATGCATTGGAGAAGGAAATGGCAACCCACTCCAGTGTTCTTGCCTGGAGAACCCCAGGGAAGGCGGAGCCTGGTGGGCTGCCATCTATGGGGTCGCACAGAGTCAGACACGACTGAAGTGACTTAGCAGCAGCAGCAGCTTTCTTTAGTCCAACTCTCACGTCCATACATGGCTACTGGAAAAACCATAGCTTTGACTAGACGGACCTTTGTTGGCAAAGTAATGTCTGTACTTTTTAATATGCTGTCTAGGGTGGTCACAACTTTTCTTCCAAGGAGCAAGTGTCTTTTGATATCATGGCTGCAGTCATCACCCACAGTGATTTTTGGAACCCCAAAAAATAAAGTCTGTCACTGTTTCCCCATCTATTTGCCATGAAGTGATGAGACCCGATGCCTTGATCTTAGTTTTCTGAATGTCAAGTTTTAAGCCAACTTTTTCACTCTCCTCTTTCACTTTCATCAAGAGGCTCTTTAGTTCTTTGCTTTTTGCCATGAAGATGGTGTCATCTGCATATCTGAGGTTATTGATATTTCTCCCAGCAATCTTGATTACAGCTTGTGCTTCATCCAGCCCACCATTTCTCATGATGTACTCTGCATATAAGTTAAATAAGCTGGGTGACAATATACAGCCTTGACGTACTCATTTCCCTATTTGGAACCAGTCTGTTGTTCCATGTCCAGTTCTAACTATTGCTTCCTGACCTGCATGCAGATTTCTCAAGAGGCAAGTCAGGTGGTCTGGTATTCCCATTTCTTTAAGAATTTTTCACAGTTTGTTGTGATTAAGGGTATAGTGTCTTAAAATGAAGGAATAATACTTTATTCATTTTTTAACCAATCATACTTGCATCAGAAACTTTATCCCACTTACTTATAATCCTTCCCTAAGGCTGCCAAATCTTTCCTGGGTGTCTGAAAACTCCTACATCTCTTCTGAAAAATCAATGCAGAAATGTCCTCTTGGTATACATTAAGGTCAAACATGTGGTCTAGGCAGGTAAAAGTCAAAGTCAAAGTGTTAGTAGCTCAGTCATATCTGACTCTTTCTGATCCCACGAACTGTAGCCCTTCACAATTGGTGTGCTGTTTCTCAGCATACAGACAGCCTTCTGGACTTCAGTCAAGTTAACTCCTGATATCACCATGCATGGCTCATTACTGATGGCTACCCTGAAACCATTTGAAAGCAAATGTACAAACGGAACAGAGTTCCTTGACTTTATGGTTGCAATTGTTGGGAACTCCCTTGGGCACAACATCCACTTTGTATAGTGGGTAGCAGGCCATGGGCTTCCCAAGTTGAGGATCACACTTAATCAGCTGGTTGGAGAACTGAAAGACTGATGTCTGACATGGAGAGCTGCTCCTGGTAGGTTTTGTCAGTGGGGATGATGAGGGTAAAGATTGTCATGGGGAAATATATTCTCAGATAAGGCACTAATTTGTTCTGGAATTCAATTAGGTACCCATTCAAAGGCCCTTAAAACCAGAAGCAAGCAGGAGTAGAAGACCTATAAGCCTACTCATGCTGGCATAAGAGAAGGCATTCTGTATCAGGCATATGATGGTATATGTCACAGATGGCATGAAGTCCACTGTGCAGCTACAGTTCAAGTGCTTTAAGAACAGAGTCCAGGGCTCTACAGCAGTGAAGATACTGAAGGCTCCAAATACAGAGAACTCAATTTAGTCTTCCAGCTATATTCTACCATGAGCCACTCCACTAAGAAATATGTAAATGCTGATTATTTCCTCCAAAGCTTCAGAAAGTGAGAAACTGTTCTGAAAGCTTTCAGATACTCTCTAGTCCAAGGTAGACAACCTCTGACCCCACAGAGTAGTGACATCCCCACATTTCTGCTAACAAGCTGTTCTTGGTGACTGGTACTTCCCTGTATGAATCCCATATGTAACAGTTCCAGGTTGGGAAGAGTGCTGGAGCATAGGATTCCCACCTCTTGTCTCACAAATAAGATATCAAAAGATGCATTCATATGCTTCATCTTAGCATTTTCCTACTGATCCTTTTTACTACCAAGAATGATACCTTCTGACTGAATCCCATATTCCAGGCAACAAAGTTTCCAGCAAGTGTTTCAAGCTAGGTATCAGCTTGGCCAATATGAATGGAAAGGCATTCCCTCATGCTGATTTGAAGGTGTCAATGCTGCTCTGTGGTAATGACACTAAGCGCGTCTCTTACAAGTGGCACAAAAGCTGGTATTTTGGAAAAAAAAATTAATATTTTTTCCAGTTTCTTTTGACTGGAAAATGTAACAGATTTGTGTGTGTGTGTGCTCAGTCCTGTCTGACTCTTTGCAACCCCATGGACTGTATCCTAGAGCTTCCCAGGGGGCGCTAGTGATAAAGAACCAAAGTAAGAGACATGGGCTCAATTCCTGGGTCTGGAAGATCTCCTGGAGGAGGGCATGGCAATCCACTCCACTAATCTTGTCTGGAGAATCTCATGGGCATAGGAGCCTGGCGGGTTACAGTCCATAGGGTCACAAAGAGCTGGATGTGACTGAAGTAACTTGCACACACAACTATTTGGAACCAGTCTGTTGTTCCATGTCCAGTTCTAACTATTGCTTCCTGACCTGCATGCAGATTTCTCAAGAGGCAAGTCAGGTGGTCTGGTATTCCCATTTCTTTAAGAATTTTTCACAGTTTGTTGTGATTAAGGGTATAGTGTCTTAAAATGAAGGAATAATACTTTATTCATTTTTTAACCAATCATACTTGCATCAGAAACTTTATCCCACTTACTTATAATCCTTCCCTAAGGCTGCCAAATCTTTCCTGGGTGTCTGAAAACTCCTACATCTCTTCTGAAAAATCAATGCAGAAATGTCCTCTTGGTATACATTAAGGTCAAACATGTGGTCTAGGCAGGTAAAAGTCAAAGTCAAAGTGTTAGTAGCTCAGTCATATCTGACTCTTTCTGATCCCACGAACTGTAGCCCTTCACAATTGGTGTGCTGTTTCTCAGCATACAGACAGCCTTCTGGACTTCAGTCAAGTTAACTCCTGATATCACCATGCATGGCTCATTACTGATGGCTACCCTGAAACCATTTGAAAGCAAATGTACAAACGGAACAGAGTTCCTTGACTTTATGGTTGCAATTGTTGGGAACTCCCTTGGGCACAACATCCACTTTGTATAGTGGGTAGCAGGCCATGGGCTTCCCAAGTTGAGGATCACACTTAATCAGCTGGTTGGAGAACTGAAAGACTGATGTCTGACATGGAGAGCTGCTCCTGGTAGGTTTTGTCAGTGGGGATGATGAGGGTAAAGATTGTCATGGGGAAATATATTCTCAGATAAGGCACTAATTTGTTCTGGAATTCAATTAGGTACCCATTCAAAGGCCCTTAAAACCAGAAGCAAGCAGGAGTAGAAGACCTATAAGCCTACTCATGCTGGCATAAGAGAAGGCATTCTGTATCAGGCATATGATGGTATATGTCACAGATGGCATGAAGTCCACTGTGCAGCTACAGTTCAAGTGCTTTAAGAACAGAGTCCAGGGCTCTACAGCAGTGAAGATACTGAAGGCTCCAAATACAGAGAACTCAATTTAGTCTTCCAGCTATATTCTACCATGAGCCACTCCACTAAGAAATATGTAAATGCTGATTATTTCCTCCAAAGCTTCAGAAAGTGAGAAACTGTTCTGAAAGCTTTCAGATACTCTCTAGTCCAAGGTAGACAACCTCTGACCCCACAGAGTAGTGACATCCCCACATTTCTGCTAACAAGCTGTTCTTGGTGACTGGTACTTCCCTGTATGAATCCCATATGTAACAGTTCCAGGTTGGGAAGAGTGCTGGAGCATAGGATTCCCACCTCTTGTCTCACAAATAAGATATCAAAAGATGCATTCATATGCTTCATCTTAGCATTTTCCTACTGATCCTTTTTACTACCAAGAATGATACCTTCTGACTGAATCCCATATTCCAGGCAACAAAGTTTCCAGCAAGTGTTTCAAGCTAGGTATCAGCTTGGCCAATATGAATGGAAAGGCATTCCCTCATGCTGATTTGAAGGTGTCAATGCTGCTCTGTGGTAATGACACTAAGCGCGTCTCTTACAAGTGGCACAAAAGCTGGTATTTTGGAAAAAAAAATTAATATTTTTTCCAGTTTCTTTTGACTGGAAAATGTAACAGATTTGTGTGTGTGTGTGCTCAGTCCTGTCTGACTCTTTGCAACCCCATGGACTGTATCCTAGAGCTTCCCAGGGGGCGCTAGTGATAAAGAACCAAAGTAAGAGACATGGGCTCAATTCCTGGGTCTGGAAGATCTCCTGGAGGAGGGCATGGCAATCCACTCCACTAATCTTGTCTGGAGAATCTCATGGGCATAGGAGCCTGGCGGGTTACAGTCCATAGGGTCACAAAGAGCTGGATGTGACTGAAGTAACTTGCACACACACATTTGAAATAAATCAAGGTTTTCCAGAAAACAAGCGATTATTTGAACTTCCGTTGGTATGTTTGGTGATGTGTCACAGTCCTCTCAGTCTCTTCATTTCTATTCCTTCTTTTTTCTATTCCTCAGTCTAGATGATCTAAATTGACCTACCTTTAAGTTCACTGATTTTTCCTTTTGTCACTTTAAATCTGCTATAGAGCCCCTCTCATGAGTCTTATTAATTCTGGTTGTGGCACCTTAATTTCTATTTGGTTCTTTCCTGAAATTTCTATTGGCATTCTCTATTTGATGATACATTATTCTCATACGTTAATTCTTCAGAAATGGTTTCCTATACTTCTGTGAACATGTTTTAATAGCTGATATAAAGTCCTTGTGAACTTTGAAGCCCAACATCTAGCCTCCTTTGGGACCGTTTTTATTTCTTGCTTTTTTCCCTAGCATATAGACCATATTTTTCGGTTTAATGTCTCGCTTATTTTTTGCACAAAACTGGACATCTTAAATAGTAATTTCCAACTTTGGAAATTACATTTCCTCCCCTCAACACAGAATTTGTTATTGCTAGTTGTTATTGATGACAATCATGATGTTTGCTTAGTAACTTTGCTAGAATAATTTCTGTGAAGTCTGTACTCTTTTCAGTGCAGCTTAGCTTGCCTGACTGCTTGCAAAGTCGCTTCTGCCGTGTCCGACTCTTTGCGACCCTATGGACTGCAGTCCACCAGGCTTCACTGTCCATGGGATTCTTCAGGCAAGAATACTGGAGTAGGTTGCCATTTCCTTCTCCAGGATATCTTCTTGACCCAGGGATCAAATCCGTTTCTCTTACATCTCCTGCACTGGGAAGCAGGTTCTTTACCACTAGCACCAGATGGGAAGCCGAGCTTAGCTTAACGGTCAGCTAATAACTGGAAAGATGTTTCCTTAAATGCCTGGAAGCCGTAAACCTCCCTGCCCAGACTGTTGAGGGGCTGTATTTTAGGGCACACACTCAACACTGGCAGTTTACAACTCTGCCTTACACTTCACAAGAACTTGTTTCCTGAACCTTAAAATCTGCCAGAGGTGGAAGATCAGAAATTTGCATGTCTCTCTTGGGCATGCACTCAGCTCTGAATATGTGTATGACATTACAGAACCCTGAGAATTTGTTGGAGCTTTTCTACACCCTATGAACATCATTCCCAGATTTTTCTATTAAATGGTTTTACCAAGATGTATCACCAACTCAGGATTCCCCAGCTGCACAGCAGTAAAGAACCTGCCTGCCAATTCAGGAGACGTAAGAGATGCAAGTTCGATCCCTGGGTTGCGAAGATCCCCTGGAGAAGGACATGGCAACCCACTCCAGTATTCTTGCCTGGAGAATCCCGTGGAGAGAGGAGCCTGATGAGCTGCAAAGCGTTAGACACGACTGAAGCAACTGAGCATGCACAAATATCACCACCTCTGGCAGCTGTGACGCATGTCACCACTTCAAGCAGCTGTGATGTTAAACAACTGTCATGACTTTTTTCAACAAATGCCCTGGGGAAAAGTCTTTTTCCGTTGAGTAACATCTGAGTTAGATCAGTTAATGACAAGACCTATAAATGAGGCTTTTCCAGGGAGCTGCCAGATTGGCCAAATAGTGACAAGTCTCTGGTACGGGGGTTGAGGAGCTTAAAGCATTCTGCAAATTCCAAGGCCTATTAGACCATTGTTTTTCATAGTTAACATAATTGTGAGGCTGTTGGTTTGTAAGTTTATTATGGAGCTGGGGACAGGCAATGGCAATAGGGCAAGTTAAAACACTACAAAGCTTGCAATTCTTACCAAGATTCAGCTGTTTTTTTTTTTTTTTTTTAAATAAAAGTTCTTCAAACTGTTGCAGGTCCCTGGTTAATGCCAGAGTTCTGAAAAAGTTGATTTTGACAATTTTTGCCAGTGTTCTTGTTACTTCTATGAAGGAATAGCTTTTCAGAGGTCCTTACATCCAGAACTGTAGTTTTAATGGCAGAAGATATGGTTATACTAACAGCTAAGAAATGAAGTATGTCATTTGTTGAGTTAAAAGAGAAATGCTAAAAAGAAATTTAACAAATACTAATACTTAAATGTACACTGAAATGACTTAGCACTGATACAATGAAATCTATGAAATGGACTAGAAGCTCCCCATAGATTTCTTTTGAGGATCAGTTTATATTCTTAATTCTCTCCTTTTCAATACCTTGATTCAAAACAGGATGTTTTCTTTGCCTCAGCTATTTTAGTGAAATATGCCATCCTTGACTTTTTTTATCTCCATTATTTCCAAAATCATTAACTATTTTATTCTAAAATAAACATGACTGTGTGATTCAGCTGCTCGTTTATAATAGAGTACCATCTTTTATAGAGCACCATCTTTTATAGAGCAACTCATGACCCTCTATGATCTGCCCCCAAAATACTTTTCTAAGCTTTCTCAGTGACCTCATGAATATGCTATACTCCAGGCAAATTCTTACCCTTTCCCAAATCTATCCTTTGAGCGTTAAGTTGCTTTATCCAGTTCCAAATAAGCAGAATCCTACTGTACTTCTAAAATGAGCCAGAAGTCTATCCCATAACCTCATTATTCCTCTCTTCCTTTCCTCTTCTTCGTAATAGACATATGTTTTGTTCCTGTAGCTTATTATATACTGCATCACTCTCAGACTGCCCACAGGGCAGTGAGCACATTTGCTTGCCTCTGCATTGCCCTTACACATATAAACACATATCTCAAGGAACATCTATGGCAATGAAGTGACACATGAAATTTGTCTTTATGTAGAGTACTAATATTTGCCATTTTAAAACAAGTAAAAATAATTATTATCTAACTTGGTATGCCACAAAATGTGAAACTCCAGTTTCAGAAGTTACTAGGTATACAAACAAAAATTGTTGTGCTAATTTCAACATATGTTGGTTAAATAAAACTAAACAAATTTCTTTTCTGGAAAACTTTTTAGAAACTTTACCCTCTAATATGCATGATCAAGTCTTCAATTTAGCATTACTCTCCGAACGGCAAGTCACAATTTTTTTGTGATGAACATCCCAAGGACTAGTGTTCAGGAGAACACATCTGGAAAATGCTTATCTAATTCTTTATTTAAAATAGTAAGTAAAGTGATCTATTCTTTGTCCCTTTATTCAGGTTTGTTTAAAACCTAAGGCAATGGCACCCCAGTACTCTTGCCTGGAAAATCCAATGGATGGAGGAGTCTGGTGGGCTGTAGTCCATGGGGTCGCTGAGAGTCAGACACAACTGAGAGACTTCACTTTCACTTTTCACTTTCATGCATTGGAGAAGGAAATGGCAACCCACTCCAGTGTTCTTTCCTGGAGAATCCCAGGGATGGGGGAGCCCAGTGGGCTGCCGTCTGTGGGGTCGCACAGAGTCAGACATGACTGAAGCGACTTAGCAGCAGCAGCACTATCTCTTTATTACTTAACCAGCTAGAATTAAGTTCTACTGTAAAATAAGAAATCCCAAAAGGAACAAAAGCTTGAATGTGTGGCAATGGTTCTGTTTAGTATACATTACAAAAATTACTTAGAAAAAAATGACTTAGAACAAAGTTAGTGGAGGCAATGGAATTCCAGTTGAGCTATTTCAAATTCTAAAAGATGATGCTGGTAAGGTGCTACACTCAACATGCCAGCAAATTTGGAAAATTCAGTAGTGGCCACAGTACTGGAAAAGGTCAGTTTTCATTTCAATCCCAAAGAATAGCAATGCCAAAGAATGTTCAAACTACTGCACAATTGCACTCATCTCACAGCTAGCCAAGTAATGCTCAAAATCCTCCAAGCCAGGCTTCAACAGTACATGAACCATGAACTTCCAGATGTTCAAGTAGGATTTAGAAAAGGCAGAGGAACCAGAGATCAAATTGCCAACATCCATTGGATCATCGAAAAAGCAAGAGAGTTCCAGAAAAACATCTACTTCTGCTTTAATGACTATGCCAAAGCCTTTGACTGTGTGGATTACAACAGCTGTGGAAAATTCTTCAGTTCAGTTCAGTTCAGTCGCTCAGTCGTGTCCGACTCTTTGCGACCCCATGAATCGCAGCACGCCAGGCCTCCCTGTTCATCACCATCTCTCGGAGTTCACTCAGACTCACGTCCATCGAGTCAGTGATGCCATCCAGCCATCTCATCCTCGGTCGTCCCCTTTTCCTCCTGCCCCCAATCCCTCCCAGCATCAGAGTCTTTTCCAATGAGCCAACTCTTCCCATGAGGTGGCCAAAGTACTGGAGTTTCAGCTTTAGCATCATTCCTTCCAAAGAAATCCCAGGGTCAATCTCCTTTAGAATGGACTGGTTGGATCTCCTTGCAGTCCAAGGGACTCTAAAGTTAAATAAGCAGGGTGACAATATACAGCCTTGACGCACTCCTTTTCCTATTTGGAACCAGTCTGTTGTTCCATGTCCAGTCCTAACTGTTGCTTCCTGACCTGCATACAGATTTCTCAAGAGGCAGGTTAGGTGGTCTGGTATTCCCATCTCTTTCAGAATTTTCCACAGTTTATTGTGATCCACACAGTCAAAGGCTTTGGCATAGTCAATAAAGCAGAAGTAGATGTTTTTCTGGAACTCTCTTGCTTTTTCCATGATCCAGCGGATGTTGGCAATTTGATCTCTGGTTCCTCTGCCTTTTCTAAAGCCAGCTTGAACATCAGGGAGTTCACGGTTCACGTATTGCTGAAGCCTGGCTTGGAGGATTTTGAGCATTACTTTACTAGCATGTGAGATGAGTGCAATTGTGCGGTAATTGGAGCATTCTTTTGCATTGCCTTTCTTTGGGATTGGAATGAAAACTGACCTTTTCCAGTCCTGTGGCCACTGCCGAGTTTTCCAAATTTGCTGGCAGATTGAGTGCAGCACTTTCACAGCATCATCTTTCAGGATTTGAAAAGAGATGGGAATACCAAAACACCTTACCTGCCTCCTGCAAAACCTGTATGCAAGTCAGGAAGCAACAGTTAGAACCAGATATGGAACAACAGACTGGTTCCAAATAGGAAAAGGGAGTACGTCAAGGCTGCATATTGTCACCTTGCTTATTTAATCTCTATGCAGAGCACATCATGCAAAATGCCAGGCTGGATGACTGGAATCAAGACTGCTGGGAGAAATATCAATAACCTCAGATATGCAGATACCACCACCCTTTTGGCAGAAAGTGAAGAGGAACTAAAGAGCCTCTTGATGAAGGTAAAAGAGGAAAATGAAAAGGCTGGCTTAAAAATTAACATTCAAACAACTAAGATCATGGTGTCTAGTCCCATCACTTCATGGCAAACAGATGAGGAAACAATGCAAACAGTGACAGACTTTATTTTCTTGGGCTCCAAAATCACTACAGATGATGACTGCAGCCATGAAATTAAAACGCCTGCTCCTTGAAAGAAAAGCTATGACCAACCAACATAGACAGCATATTAAAAAGCAGAAATATTACTTTGCCAACAAAGGTCCATCTAGTCAAAGCTATGGTTTTTGCAGTAGTCATGTATGGATGTGAGAGTTGGACTATAAAGCAAGCTGAGTGCTGCAGAATTGATACTTTTGAACTGTGGTGTCGCAGAAGATTCTTGAGAGTCCCTTGGACTGCAGTGAGATCCAACTAGTCCATTCTAAAAGTAATCAGTCCTGAATACTCATTGGAAGGACTGATGCTGAAGCTGAAATGCCAATACTTTGGCTACCATATGCGAAGAACTAACTCCTTAGAAAAGACCATGATGCTGGGAAAGGTTGAAGGCAAGAGGAGAAGGGAACTACAGAGGATGAGATGGTTGGATGGCATCACCGACATGGTGGACATGAGTTTGAGCAAGCTCCAGGAGTTGGTGATGGACAGGGAAGCCTGGTGTGCTGTAGTCCATGGAGTGGCAAAGAGTTGGACACGACTGTGTGACTGAACAATGACTTACACTGCTTGCTAAGAAACAGACTGCCAGGCTTCACTCCCAGATTCTTCTTATAAAATCTGGAGTGGAGCCTAGAATTTGCATTTCAAATAAGCCTTCAGGTGATGCTGAGTCTGTTGATATAGGGACCACATTCTGACATAAGAATTTCCTCTCTCAAGTAATATGAAATCTTGAGAGTAGTTCAAACACTCCAGAATTACCAGAAACATCAGTTCTTCTAACTTGCTGCTCCATCCTCCTAGTTCATGAGCTTCATCCTCAAAGTTACCTCATGATCCAAGGAGACTGCTCAGATTCTAACCACCATATTATCTTCTGTTGCTGCTAATTCGCTTCAGTCGTGTCCGACTCTGTGGGACCCCACAGACGGCAGCCCACCAGGCTCCCCCGTCCCTGGGATTCTCCAGTCAAGAACACTGGAGTGGGTTGCCATTGCCTTCTCCAATGCATCAAAGTGAAAAGTCAAAGTGAATTCACTCAGTCGTGTCTGACCCTCAGCACCCCCATGGACTGCAGCCTTCCAGGCTCCTCCATCCATGGGATTTTCCAGGCAAGAGTACTGGAGTACGGTGCCATTGCCTTCTCCGATGTTAGCTTCTAGGGAACAGGAAAAGGACAGGATCAAAGGATACATCTCCAGTCTAAGTCAGCTCCTTTAAAGGAGCCTTACTTTGCAAAATTTAGTCAAAAAGCTTAAACTAAAAAGGAAAATGGTAAATGTATTCTTTTAGCCAAGTACACTGTCATCCTAAAGAAAACTGTTACATATTACTAAGGAAGACAGGAAGATTAGATTTTTGAATAGGCATTTAGAGACTCTTAACATACTACTTTAGTCTACATTATCACCAAGCTCCAATCACCAAGTCCAACAAAACTTGGCCTATTTCATAAATCTGACCCATATGTTTCATCACTTCTTCTCTTTCTGTAGATCTTACTTTCATCACAGCTCACCTACTTTATCATAATATCCTTTTGATCACTCTCCCTACCTCTTTATCCTGGTAGTAGGTATAAGATGGATTTTGAGGGAACCAAAGTGGTCTAAAATTCTTCAATAGCTCCACATTTCCTATAAAATTATAAGGTATGAGGCATTTTAGTATTTCATGTTATATCCCCCATATGACTATTCTCTGTTAAACACAACAAACTGCTTCTCCCCTCAATGCTCTCATCATGCTTTCTCTGCTAAGATGGTACTCTTGATCCTCTTTCACCTTTACTACTCATCCTTTACGATTTAACTAAGGTAGTACCTCCTCCAGAAAGGTTTCCAAGACACCCCTCTTCCACAGGATGAGTATCCCTTCTGTGTAATCACATAAAATCTGTCCAGAGCTATTATTAGATATTCTACATTGTATTATGAAGATGTGTTTAGATCTCCAACTTTCTCAACATATGTATATGCTTTTAAGTGTAAGGACCATGTTAAATTTATCTTTATATTCCCAGAACTGGGAATAAAGCAGATGCCAACTACCATCTGTTAAACAAAAGTATCACCCTTCATCGTGAGCTGGCCTACATACTATAACTCTGTATAGAACCTGTCCAACAATCTAATAAGCTTTTCTATTAAGATAATATAGTCTGATTATGCAATTTCAAAAAGTAACTACAGACAGAAAATCCAGTTAACAACTCCAGTTAAATGAAATTTCAAAGTATACATTTTTTTTTTTTGCATAGCCAAACATCTTTTATTTTTTACAACTAGAATACCAAAGATACAACCCAACTAGCTCCAGAACACGTCCAGATTTTTTTTATTTAACCAAACTAAACAAAGGTTTTAAAAGGAACATCTGCAACAACAAAAGAATACTAATCTATCAATAAAAGCTGGCTTCACCATTTCTTGTCTTTTCCTTATCTTTATCCAAGTTCTTCACCTTTAATTCTTCTTCCTCTTTTTTGGGGATGTATTCAGTATCTTTCTCTGAGTCTGGCATTGATTTTCCCTTTGTTAGCAAGAAACAGTCAGCATTCAAAACCTGCTCGGCAGTCACTGAACTTCTACAACAGATCAAGTCACAGAGGAGGGATTTGACATTATCATCCTGCAAGAAAAAAAGAGATGTTAGAAAGCAAAAATAAAATCAAAATGAATAAAAGGACAAATCTGTAATAAGGAGTACCCAATTCAAAAATAATCTCAATTAATGATACAGAACTAAAATCAATTTTTTCCCTTTTAAAGCTTTTTACCAAAATCAACTAGTTTTTATTGGAAAGGGATTAATCTAGTATTAAAACAATGGAATCAAATGACAAGGAGGGGGTAATGCAGAAGGGAAAAGAAAAGAATCACAACTGAAACATTTATCAAAAACAAATGAAATTCCCCAAAAACACCTAATATTTTTTTATTTTCTATTTTCCCTTTTTTTAGGGGAGTAGTCAGAATTTGGAGAAGGCAATGGCACCCCACTCCAGTACTCTTGCCTGGAAAATCCTATGAACGAAGGAGCTTGGTAGGCTGCAGTCCATGGGGTCGCTAAGAGTCGGATATGACTGAGCGACTTCCCTTTCACTTTTCACTTTCATGCATTGGAGAAGGAAATGGCAACCCACTCCAGTGTTCTTGCCTGGAGAATCCCAGGGACGGGGGAGCCTGGTGGGCTGCCATCTATGGGGTCACACAGAGTTGGACACGACTGAAGCAACTTAGCAGCAGCAGTCAGAATTTGACAATGAAAATTTTACACTGAAATGCCTCTGTCTGAAATGGTAGCCTCCTTTACTTGATCAACTGCTTTTGGTTTCACTTCTGAAATGATCTCTTGAAACACATCCACCACCATTAACATTATCATGATCATTATGGAGGTCAGAATGTATTATGTACCACAATTTCAAAGAATGTTATTTTGTTAATGTCACATGTTAATAACACTATAACGCTATTCTTCCATTAATTCCACCTCCCAAAGTATGTTTTTTCTTTTTTGTTTCCTATGGATGACTCCAATGAGAGCACATTTCATATGGAATAAAAACCACCTATTTACTGCTAGTGTCCTCTAAGGAGTAAAAGACCAGAAATTTTACTTTCTCATTTCATCCCCAACAATGAGCACAGTGATAGAGCAGGTATTCAGTTTACATCTGGTAAGTGAATGGAATGTCAATGCCCATACTGCATTCTACACAGTATGTTTTTAAACATAGTTAAAATGTTTAAGATAGTGACAGAGTCAATTCATAGGCAGATTGATAAAAAGTCCGGGGGTCCCCAAGGAGAGAGGGGTCTGGGATTCTTGAGGAGATAGGGATCTGGAATTCTCAAGAAGGAAAGGACAAACTTTTTTTCCCCTCTACATTCCTTAGTCTTAGTCACATAAAACATTTTTAATCTTTAAGCCTGATGTATCTATAACTGATGATTACACAACAAACAACTCAGTTTAAACTCTGTACTAAGGATTATATAACAACAATGTATCCTGCTTGAGGACAGTTTCTCCTTCCTGAAAACCTTCTGGCTAATCCTATTATCTTAAAATGTAAATTATAGGAGTGGGTCTAGTAAGATCTTTACAACCTCCAGATATTCTTTTGATATACTGTAATAACTAATTAAAAAGTACGTAAAGTGAAGTCGCTCAGTCGTGTCTCTTTGTGACCCCATGGTCTGCAGCCCACCAGGCTCCTCTGTCCATGGGATTTCTCCAGGCAAGAATACTGGAGTGGGTTGCCATTTCCTTCTCCAGGGGATCTTCCCAACCCAGGAATCGAACCCAGGTCTCCTGCATTGCAGGCAGACACAGGCAGATGCTTACGTCTGCCTGCGTCTGTTACATAAAAAGTATGTAACTCCCTTGCTAACATGAGCAAGGGGGCACTCTTTTTGCCCCCTTCTGATGTCTATGTCAGAAGTTTTCTCTATCTTTTATACTTTAATAAAACTTTATTACACAAAAGCTCTGAGCAATCAAGCCTCATCTCTGGCCCCAGATTGAATTCTTCTCCTCCGGAGGTGAAGAATCCCAGCATCTTTCCTGGTTCAGCAACAACCTTTCAATGGTATCTTTAGTATGTATTGTTTTTATTGTTTAGTCACTAAGGTCTGTCTGATTCATTTGTGACCTCGTGGACTGTGGCCTGCCAGACTCTGTCATGGGATTTTCCAGGTAAGGAGACTGGAGTGGGTTGCCATTTCCTTCTCCAGGGGATCTTCCTAACCCAGGGATAGAACCCATGTCTCCTGCATTGGGAGGCAAATCTTTTACCACTAAGTCACCCGGGAAGCCCAGTGAGATACTAGTATACATCTGTAAGAATGGCCACAATCCAAAATACTGACTGAATAGCAGTAAGGCTGTGGAGCAACTCTCATTTATTGCTGATGGCAATCAAAACTCAAAAGTGGTACTTAGAAGACAGTTCTATACTATATTATTTAAAACTACTATTAAAAACTATACTATTTAAAAATACTATTACCATATAATCCAACAATTGCACTCCAAGGAAATAAAAAAATATGTCCACACAAAAAGCTGCACATGGATGTTTATTGCAGTTTCATTCATAATTTGTCAAAACCTGGAAACAACCAAGTTGTCCTTCAGTAGGTGAACATATAAATAGACTGTGGTACATACAGATAATGGAAAAAGGCTAACAATAAATGAACTATCAAACCATGAAAAGATGTGAAGAAATCTTATGTGCATATGATTATGTGGGAAAAAGCCAATTTGAAGAGGCTACATACTGTATGATTCCAACTGTATGACATTCTGGAAAAGTCAAAACTATGGAGATAAGAAAAAGATCAGTCTTCAGGGGTTTGGAGAAAGTAGAGATGAACAGGTAGAGTATAGAGGATTTTTAGGGCAGTGAAAATACTCTGCATATTAATGGTAGATATATGGCATTATACATGTGTTCAAACTTTAAGAATGTACCATACCAAGAATAAGCCCTAATATAAATGATGGACTTAAGGCAACAACGATGTCAATGGAGGTATCAACTGCAACAAATAACTATGGTAGGGAATGTTGATAATGGATAAACTGTGTATGAGAGAGAAGGAGATATATGGGAAATCTCTACCTTATATTCACTTTTGCTATAAATCTTAAAATTGCTCTTAAAGTCATAAAAGCAGTTGTAAAACATAAAATAAATAATTTCTTTAAAAAAATTATTATTACTTATTTTTGGCTGCACTGGATCTTCATTGCTGTGTGAGACCTTTCTCTATTTGTGCTAGAGGGGCTGTTTTCTAGTTGTGATGTGTGCGCTTCTCATTGTGGTGGCTTCTCTTGTTGCAGAACAAGGGCTCCAGGGCACGTGGGCTTCAGCAGTTGCAGCCCACAGCCTTAGCTGCCCTGCAATATGTGAAATCTTCCCAGACCAGGGAGCAAACCCATGTCCCCTGAAATGGTAGGAGGATTTGTAAATACTGAACCACCAGGGAAGATCATTATACTTTTATAGACTTGTCTACTGCCATATTTAACCCCTTAACATCTAGTCACACTGGGGATGATTCCATTACAAAAGACTTTAATATTTTCATGTCTTAGTTCAGATACTGTCTTTATCTGAAATGCCTAGTACCTCATTCTAACTTTCATAAAATCCTAATTCAACCTTGAAGATTCACTTAAAATAACTATGTGGTGGCATTTCTGAATAGATTCTTCCCTCCATCTTTTCCAGACAAATTAAATATTAGCTTCCTCCAAACTATTTTCTTAATACTCTATATATACAGATATTGGTTATTTATTTGTTCATATTTCTAAATGATTAACTTCTTCAATGTTTCAATTCTAAAAAGCAGACCCTAGTTCAATTCCTGATATAGAACAGATACTCAATATATGTTGGTTGTATACATATGTATATCTCAAAGCAATATGAATAACATAGATGTATGACAAAGAAAAGATACATCTGCTGCTGCTGCTGCTGCTAAGTCGCTTCAGTTGTGTCCGACTCTGTGCGACCCCATAGACGGCAGCCCACCAGGCTCCCTTGTCCCTGGGATTCTCCAGGCAAAAACACTGGAGTGGGTTGCCATTTCCTTCTCCAGTGCATGAAAGTGAAAAGTCAAAGTGAGGTCGCTCAGTTGTGTCCGACTCTTAGCAACCCCATGGACTGCAGCCTACTAGGCGCATCCGTCCATGGGATTTTCCAGGCAAGAGTACTGGAGTGGGGTGCCATTGCCTTCTCTGAAAGATATAGCTAGGTACTTATAAAAAGTAGAAGAACACTAATTTTAATAAAATATTATCTTTGAAGATATAGAAACTACTGCTTTTCCTTAATTATTACACAGATTATATATATAATTTATTTGAAAAATTCCAGTAGTAATCTCTAGCAATAATTTTCTGGCAATGGTGTAAATAGGGCACTTAAATCTTTTCAATACTTCTTTACTGGGAACGTTATTTGTATTCTTACAAAAATTAGAGGGCTTCTTCAGTTAAATAAGTTGATACACTGCTCACACCTATATCACAGGTTTCCAACAAGTAAATGACAAAAAGGTCACATACCAAATGAAACTGATCCATCTTTGGGATTCCATCCTCATTAGTTTCAAATTCCTGAATCTGAACTGAAAGCTGTTAAAGAAATGAGAATGAATAAATTCCAAACATACTAAAATACCAATCCTAACAGCAAAGGCAGATCTGAAACTGTTCAGGTTCTAGAGAGAAGAGAAGAACTCAAAGAAAGCATATTAGTCCTTGCAAGACAAAAACAAACTTTCGTAATAACAACTACCAAACAGTCCCTTGGGTTCCTAACATATCAATGCACACACTCTAAGTACATTTAATACTTCATTTTACAAGCAAATATATTAAAATGTAGTGGCTTAGAAGGTGTTGGTTTCACCAATACTTGTACGTTAAACACAAAGAAAATTTATCACGCAAGTTTTCTTCTTCCCTAATACCTAACCTGTGTTCAAGAAATTGTTAAAATTTTATGAATTATTAAATATGAAGAATTTCTTACATGTACAAAGATACTTTAAATCCCATGTATCCATCACCCAGCCCTGACAACCATCAACCAATGACCACTTTTGCCCTATGTACAAATCCACGCATATTATTTTTGAGGCAAATTCTACACATCTCATAATTTTATCTATAAATATCTTAGTATATACTTCTGAAATGTCAAGTCTTATTTTGACATAATCACAAAATCACACTTGTTCTGTCGCTAAGTTGTATCTCTTTGTGAACCCAAGAACTGTAGCACACCAGCTTTCCCTGTCCTCCACTATCTCCCAGAGTTTGTTCAAACTCCTGTCCATTGAATCAGTGATGCTATCCAATCATCTCATCCTCTGCTGCCTGCTTCTCCTCCTGTCCTCAGTCTTTTGCAGCACCAGGGTCATTTCCAATGAATCAGCTCTTCGCATCAAGGTGGCCAAAAAACTGGAGCTTCAGCATCAACTCTTCCAATTATATTAAGGATTGATTTCCTTTAGGATTGGCTGATTTGATTTCCTTTCAGTCCACGGGATTCTCTAGAGTCTTCTCCAGGACCACAATTCAAAAGCATCAATTCTGTGGTGCTCAGCCTTCTTTATGGTCAAACTCTCACATCCATACATGACTACTGGAAAAACCATAGCTTTGATTATACAGTCCTTATTGGCAAAGTGATGTCTCTGCTTTTTTACTTGCTGTCTATATTTTTCATCGTTTTTCTTCCAAGGAACAAGCATCTTTTAATTTCATGGCTGCAGTCACCATCCACAGTGATTTTGGCACCCAAAAAAATAAAATCTGTCACTGTTTCCACTCTTCCCTACCTATCTGCTATGAAGAGATATTTCTAAAAGATAAAGTCTTATTTTGACAGAATCACAATACCACATTAAAAATTAATATAAAATATCAAGTTTTCAAATTTTTAATCATCTTATACTTTACTATCATTTAAATTCAGATCCAAATAAATTCCATATATTATAATTAAAAAATGAGCAAAGCCACTTCTAATCTCTTCCTGTTCTTCATCACTAAGTACAATTATAAAGGTTGAAAATAACATAACATAACATATAATCAAAGGAAAGCTCCACAGGTCAAAAGAGGAAGGCAAACTGATGAAAAGTCCCAGAACTGGACTACAACATAGTGACAAGGTGTTTTACGATTTTCTTCCACTAAAAAGAGATAAAGTCTTATTCTGACACAATCACAGTATCACAATAAAAATTAGTAATTCTCTTTAATATAAAACACCCAGTTTTTTTAAAAAGATGACTCAAATAGGGTAAACTCAAAGAAAACTAACTACATTTCTAAAAACTGAAAGTAAATTAATGAAATTAATGAAAACTAATGAAATTAACAAAAATTAATGACATTTATGAAAACTGAAAGCAAAGAAAAAAATCTGAAGTGAAAATAAGCATAAGAAACATTACCCACATGGTAATATAAATTTGAATAAAAGAGAATTTCTCATGCAAAACCATGAAAACAATAAGTGGCACATTTTCAACTGATAAAAAGAAAGAATTTTCAACCACAAATTCTATATTCAGTGAAACTCTCAGGAAAGAAGGTGAAATCAAGCAGTTTCCAGATGATGGAAAACTAAAGGAAGTTGTCACTATGAGACTTAAAGAATGGCTAAAGGAAATACTTCAAACAGAAAGGAAATAATTTTTCTAAAAAAGGAGTATTGGAGCATTAGAAAAGAGGAAATGACAATGTAAAGAACAGACACATGAATAAATACCAAAGACTTTCCTTCCTGTCCTGAGTTTCCTAAATCATATATGATGACTCAAACAGAGGTTATAACACTATTTTCATGTTCAACACAATGATATTTAAAAGTGGGGTGGGTAAAGCAACTGAAATAGAAGGCTTCAGCACTTTGGTCAAACTGTTAAAACACTCATACCAGTAGAATAGGGGAAGACACACAAATGTGAAAAAAGCTGTTATCAAAAAGACAAGAAAGAACAAGTGCTGGAGAGGATGTGGAAAAAAAGGAGCCTTGGAACCTTTGTACACTATTGATGAGAGTGTAAATTAGTCCAGCTGCTGTGTAAAACAGTACAGAGAATCCTCAATTAGGAACAGAACTTGTATATGACTCAGCTATTCTACTTCTGAATATTTATCCAAATAACACAAAACCACTCATTACCAGCCATGGGGATTTGGGACAAATCATCTCATTTCTCTTTGCCTCAGGTTCCTCACTTATAAGGCTAATGTAAGAATTAAAGTGGTTAAATACTTAAAAAGTAACTAACGCATGTCACACACTCCGTAAGTGTTATCTACTTCTTTAAAATTTCAGGTAACTTAGAACATATTAGTAAAATAAGGCTCAAAAGTCTCCAAGCTAGGCTTCAGCAATACGTGAACCGTGAACTTCCAAATGTTCAAGCTAGTTTTAGAAAAGGCAGAGGAACCAGAGATCAAATTGCCAACATCCGCTGGATAACAGAAAAAGCAAGAGAGTTTGAAGAGGAACTAAAAAGCCTCTTGATGAAAGTTAAAGAGGAGAGTGAAAAGTTGGCTTAGAGCTCAACATTCAGAAAACTAAGATCATGGAATCTGGTCCCATCACTTCATGGGAAATAGATGGGCAAACAGTGGAAACAGTGTCAGACTATTTTGGGGGGCTCCAAAATCACTGCAGATGGTGACTGCAGTCAGGAAATTAAAAGACGCTTACTCCTTGGAAGGAAAGTTATGACCAACCTAGATAGCATATTAAAAAGCAGAGATATTACTTTGCCAACAAAGATCCGTCTAGTCAAGGCTATCGTTTTTCCAGTAGTCATGTATGGATGTGAGAGCTGGACGGTGAAGAAAGCTGAGCGCCGAAGAATTGATGCTTTTGAACTGTGGTGCTGGAGAAGACTCTTGAGAGTCCCTTGAACTAACTGCAAGGAGATCCAACCAGTCCATCCTAAAGGAGACCAGTCCTAGGTGTTCATTGGAAAGACTGAGGCTGAAGCTGAAACTCCCAATACTCTGGCCACCTCGTGCGAAGAGCTGACTCACTAGAAAAGACCCTGACACTGGGAGGGATTGTGGGCAAGAGAAGGGGATGACAGAGGATGAGATGGCTGGATGGCATCACTGACTCAATGCACATGAGTTTGGGTGAACTCCGAGAGTTGGTGATGGACAGGGAGGCCTGGTGTGCTGCGATTCATGGGGTCACAAAGAGTCGGACACGACTGAGCAACTGGACTGAACTGACCTAACATATAGTTAGCAATGTATATACTGTCTCTATGAGGGTCCCTGGTCTTATTACCAAGAACAACTATAACTAAATGTTGACAACAGTTGAATCTGGCTAAAGATAAGGGGTTTCCTTATTTCTTCCTTTGCTTTAAATATGTAAAACTTTCCACAACAGTTAAGACAATATCTGTGCTTTTCCTGACTGACTGACTTGCTTTTACCTGAGGGATAATGATTTGTGTAACAGATTAAGTTTCTCATAGTGGTTGGAAGAAAGATAAGAGCTATCCTAGTGACTCATTCATCAGGGATGGGAAACAGGCTTGTTTATAAATACCAACTCTGTTCAGTCCATGCTACTTCTTAATGGGTGCTGTTTGAGGTCATATAAGAGCTCAGTGAACATGATTATCATCATGTTGCAGAGTCTACTATGAGCATAGAAGAAAGGAATGTCAACATATACATTGTATGTTATCAGCTTTAAATAGGTTTTTGTGGTGTGCATTTTGAAGCACTCCCATTCATGGATCTACTTTATATCCACATCCTTTTTTTCTTTCTTCTCATCTTCAATATATAATGTCCTGTTCTGCTTTCAATACCCCCATGAACTGCCTTATAGCCTTTCTGGAACAAGACAAGGTATTTTGTAAATGAAGGTAAAGTTAGCCAGAAGGAAGGCATATATATATATATATATATACACACACACACACACACACACACACACACACACACACACAATGCTGAAACTCTGGCAAAAGGACTACTTTTTAAAAAATTAATTGATATATTTTTAATCGGAGGAACACTGTTTTACAATTCTGTGTTGGTTTCTGCTGTGTAACAATGCAAATCATTCAAGATTTACTCTCTTAAATGTGAGAATCACAACAAACAGGTGACACAAGAAGTTATGAAAATAAAAAACACCAGCCAAGGGAGGTCTGTAAGTGAAAACTTCAGCAGGTTGTGAGCTAAATCTTTAGAAATGCTAACGTTTAATAGGCAGTACTAAAGAGGATTAAAACAAATGCCCAAATATAAGGCAAAAAAAGAATTTAGTAGGTGGTGTGTCATAAAAAATTATTACCTTAGATATTTTTGCAGATAGATCAGACTTACTCATAATTTTAGGCTGAAGGAAAGGTGAAAAGAGAAATAGACTAAAGATACAGTGAAGGTCGAGGGCACATACAAAAGGCTTGCAATGAAGAAAGAGCACTTTAATTCTCTGAGACAGGAGAAGATAGAAAACTGGGTAAAGAGACAACCAGTTTGTAGACAGAAGCACTGATATTCGATGGAAAGCACATTACCATGATCTCAGTTTTGTTTTTTTTTTAAAAGGCAAGGTCTACTTAAATGAATGGGGATGAAATTTAGGCTGGGGCCTGAGGATAGCAGTAAAAGGTTTAAGTAGTCCCTGAGGGAAATATGAGAATGAACGGGCTGTGGGCAGGTGAAAGGACTAAAAGAAAGCTCTGAGACCTAACAGAACTGAGAGTGATGGGGTATCAACATTCTTCAAAAGCATTCACTTCTCAAGGTATTCAAGGGCTCCCGTTTCACACTACTGCTGCTGCTGCTGCTATGTCACTTCAGTCGTGTCCGACTCTGTGTGACCCCATAGACGGCAGCCCACCAGGCTCCCCCGTCCCTGGGATTCTCCAGGCAAGAACACCGGAGTGGGTTGCCACTTCCTTCTCCAATGCATGAAAGGGAAAAGTGAAAGGGAAGTCGCTCAGTCGTGTCCGACTCTTAGCGACCCCATAGCGACTCCTCCGTCCATGGGATTTTCCAGGCAAGAGTACTGGAGTGGGGTGCCATTGCCTTCACACTACTATCCACTTTTAAATCTGAATAAATCACAATCAACAAACCTAAGACAACTCAGAAAGGTGCAAATGAGAAGATAAAATGGAAAGAAGGTGAAGTGACGAGGAACCTTGGGACTTAAGAAATGACACAACGGTGAATTCCGCGGGTTTTGACTCTCCTATATCTCACACTGGATGCTAGAGAAGTCTGCAACCCAGAAATGGCAAGAGCCATAGACCAAAAATGTTCCAAGAAAAGCCTACTACATCTAGTCAAAGGACTGGGAATAGGGTCTTGTAGAACAGAAAATGTTTTTGGTTCAGTTCAGTCGCTCAGAGGTGTCTGACTCTTTGCGACCCCATGAACCCCAGCACGCCAGGCTTCCCTATAACCAACTCCAAGAGTTTACCCAAACTCATGTCCATTGAGTTGGTGAAGCCATCCAATCATTTCATCCTGTGTCATCCCCTTCTCCTCCTGCCCTCAATCTTTCCCGCATCAGGGTCTTTTCAAATGAGTCAGTTCTTAGCATCAGGTGGCCAAAGTATTGGAGTTTCAGCTTCAACATCAGTCGTTCCAATGAACACCCAGGACCGATCTCCTTTAGGATAGACTGGTTGAATCACCTTGCAGTCCAAGGGACTCTCAAGAGTCTTCTCCAACACCACAGTTCAAAAGCATCAATTCCTCGGTGCTCAGCTTTCTTTATAGTCCAACTCTCACATCCATACATCACTACTGGAAAAACCACAGCCTTGACTAGACGAACCTTTGTTGACAAAGTAATGTCTCTGCTTTTTAATATGCTGTTTAGGTTGGTCATAACTTTCCTTCCAAGGAGTAAGCTTTTAATTTTGTCTTTTAATTTCATGGCTGCAATCACCATCTGCAGTGATTTTGGAGCCCCCCAAAATAAAGTCTGACACTGTTTCCCCATCTATTTCCCATGAAGTGATGGGATCAGATGCCATGATCTTAGTTTTCTGAATGATGAGCTGTAAGCCAACCTTTTCACTCTCCTCTTTCACTTTCATCAAGAGGCTATTTAGTTCTTTACTTTCTGCCATAAGGCTGCTGTCATCTGCATATATGAGGTTATTGATATTTCTGTCAGCAATCTTGATTCCAGCTTGTGCTTCTTCCAGCCCAGCGTTTCTCATGATGTACTCTGTACAGAAGTTAAATAAGCAGGGTGACAATATACAGCCTTGATGTACTCCTTTTCCTATTTGGAACCTGTTGTTCCATGTCCAGTTCTAACTGTTGCTTCCTGACCTGCATACAGATTTCTCAAGAGGCAGGTCAGGTGGTCTGGTATTCCCATCTTTTTCAGAATTTTAGTACTCCTTTTCCTATTTGGAACATGTTGTTCCATGTCCAGTTCTAACTGTTGCTTCCTGACCTGCATACAGATTTCTCAAGAGGAAGGTCAGGTGGTCTGGTATTCCCATCTTTTTCAGAATTTTCCACAGTTTATTGTGATCCACACAGTCAAAGGCTTTGGCATAGTCAATAAAGCAGAAATAGATCTTTTTCTGGAACTCTCTTGCTTTTTCCATGATCCAGTGGATGTTGGTAATTTAATCTCTGGTTCCTCTGCCTTTTCTAAAACCAGCTTGAACATCTGGAAGTTTGCGGTTCACATATTGCTGAAGCTTGGCTTGGAGAATTTTGAGCATTACTTCACTAGCGTGTAAGATGAGTGCAATTGTGCGGCAGTTTGAGCATTCTTTAGCATTGCCTTTCTTTGCGATTGGAATGAAAACTGACCTTTTCCAGTCCTGTGGCCACTGCTGAGATTTCCAAATCTGCTGACATATTGAGTGTAGCACTTTCACAGCATGATCTTTTAGGATATGAAATGGCTCAACTGGAATTCCATCACCTCCACTAGCTTTGTTCATAGTGATGCTTTCTAAGGCCCACTTGACTTCACATTCCAGGATGTCTGGCTCTAGGTGAATGATCACACCATCGTGATTATCTGGGTCATGAAGATCTCTTTTGTACAGTTCTTCTGTGTATTCTTGCCACCTCTTCTTAAGATCTTCTGCTTCTATTAGTTCCATACCATTTCTGTCCTTTATTAAGCCCATCTTTGCATGAAATGTTCCATTGGTATCTCTCATTTTCTTGAAAAGATCTCTAGTCTTTCCCATTCTATTGTTTTCTTCTATTTCTTTGCACTGATTGCTGAGGAAGGCTTTCTTATCTCTCCTTGCTCTTCTTTGGAACTCTGTACTCAAAAGGGTATATCTTTCCTTTGCTTTTCGCTTCTCTCCTTTTCAAAGCTATTTGTAAGGCCTCCTCAGACAGCCATTTTGCTTTTCTTTTTTGGGGGATGATCTTGATCCCTGTCTCCTGTAGAATGTCACGAACCTCCATCCATAGTTCATCAGGCACTTTGTCTATCAGATCTAGTCCCTTAAATCTATTACTCATTTCCTCTGTATAATCATAAGGGATTTAATTTAGGTCATACCTGAATGATCTAGTGGTTTTCCCTACTTTCTTCAATTTAAGTCTCAATTTGGCAATAAGGACTTCATGATCTGTTCCACAGTCTGCTCCTGGTCTTGTTTTTGCTGACTGTATAGAGCTTCTCCATCTTTGGCTGCAAAGAATATAGTAATAGTCTCTATTCCAGCCAAATACCAAGGGGAAAACTGTGTCAGCAAGGCTGAGTGGGGAGTTGGACCTCCACTCTAACCATCAACGAAGAGGCAGAACAAAGTTGTATATGATGGCACTAGCTGCAATCTACCCAAACTGGTACTGCCAATGGGACCCAGCAGAGTGGCATCTTCTACTCTACCCTCACAGCAACAAAGCAGAAAAAGTAGTGTAGGCACTATTAGCCAGCACTCTATTTTCCCTCTATTTCCCAAGGGTCAGTAGGACCACGCCAGTGGAAACGAAACTTATACCCTCACAAGGCAGTAACAAGGCCGTAACAGTTTAACACTTTGCTCCCCTTCTCCTCAAGCATCAACAGGAGTCAATAGAGAGATGATTTCCTTTCCTACCCACCAGGAAAAAGAAGAGGCAAAGCAGTACAAATCAGCATTTCACTTTTGCTGAGGTGGTGTCAGCTGAGCTCAGAGGGGAGCTGCAGATCTAATCTCATCTGAAACTGTACACTACACCTAAACAGGGTAACTGTCTGCCAAAAAAAAAAAAAAGATTAAATAGGATGCACAGTCTCAGAACATAATAGCAGAAATGTTCAGGCTACAGTTAAAAATCATGTCAAACTAAAAACCAACAAGATCTTAAATGAGAAAAAAATAATCAACAGACATCAAGGTGACACAGATATAGGGATTATCTGACAAAGATTTTAAAGTAACCATCATAACAATGCTCAGAGACCAATTAGAAACCTGCATGAAAAGAAAAAAAAGCCTCAGCAAAGAAGACAGAAACGATAAAGAAAATCAAATAGAAATTTTAGAACTGAAAAACAAGAGAACAACAGAAAGAAAAAACTCACTGGACTGGCTCAATAGCAGAATAAATATGACAATGGAAAGCACCGATGAAATCGAAGACAGAAATACCACAAAATACCCAGTTTGAACAAGAGAAAGAAAATGAACAGAGACTCAGGACCTGTGGGACAATAACAAAAGATTCAAAATGTGTATCATCAATCTCAGAAAAAAAGGAGAGTGTAAGACTAACAAACTACAGGAGTAATAGCTGAACCAAATTTTACATATTCGCTGAAAAACAAAGCGCAGCTGAACAAACCCCCAACAAAGTTAAACCCAAAGAAATCCATGCTAAGACACATTATAATCAAACTTCAGAAAAATATTGACAGAGAAGTCTTAAAACCAGATGGAGAGGAAAATTACCTACAGAGGAATAATGATTCAAATAACAGTGGATTTTTCATGAGAAACCAAGAAGGTCCAAAGAAAGCTGAATAGCATTTTTTCAGCAATGAAAAAAAAGAACTATAAACTTGGAATTCTGTACCAACAAAAAGTATTCTTCAGAAATGAAGGTCCAGTTAAGATGCTCTCAGATGAAGGAAAACTAAAGACTTTTTGATCGGGAGACTTACCTTAAAAGAATGGCAAAACAAGTTCTTAAAATAGAAAGGAAATGATAAAAGAAGACACTGGAACATCAGGAACAAGAAAGAACAAAGAAAAGGGTAAAAACATGGGTAGATGTTATAAATGATCCTTCACTTCGCACTTTGAGAAGTGAATTTCAAGCTCTCTGCATTTGGATCCAATAAGAAATCAATGGTAAGTCTGAGATTCTTGGTTGGATCTCAGAGCAAGTTCAGAAACATATGAAATTCCTGCACAGAGGGCATTAGAGATGTTAGTAGTTCCATCCAGCTAGGAACCCTTAATCCTCCTACACCCAACTCCATAATAATGAGATCTATTCCACTCAGTCTACTTAATTATGTTAGAATCACTTCCAGATTTTAGGGGGCTGCCATCCATTTTCCTTCTCTGAGATTTCTCTTAATTGGAGTATTTTTTGAGAGGCAATCATTGATCACATTAGCTGGGTCTAAAAGGAAAAACAAGACATGGAATATTACTTTTCCCTTGTCTCTCATTTTGGGATTAAAAAACATTAAAATGAAGCATAATGTGCCAAAGGTATACCTGAACTCTAAATATAAGTGTTACTCACATCCATTCAAGACTTTCTAGAAGGAGGACGTCTCATCAAAGAACTCAAGGTTGGAGATGTCTTAATAGGGCACTGTAAAATGTAAGGGTCTTCATAGTAGTCACAGCAATGGCACTCAGCAGCTTAGCTCTGAAGCCTGAACCCCTTCTGCAACTGTTCATCAATTGGCTTCAGTGAAGGCTGTACCTCCAAGGCTGAATATGTGATGTGAATGCAGCAGGTGGTCTTGCATGGAGCCTCAAGACAGAAATTCTGCGACAGGGCATTACTTAAGAAGTGGTATCCTTCTCTGACTCTCACATGGCTAATGTCTACACTTGGGATAATGATGTGCTCCCTTCACACAATTGTTTAGGAGAAAGCAATGAGATAAAGTTCAGAATGTACTTAATAAGTATTTTAGTTACTTATTAGGTGCTCCCAACAAGGGAGGATGTTATCACCATGTTATAAATAGACATAATAATGTCCTTAGTTAGTGAAAATCGCTCAGTCGTGTCTGACTCTTTGCCACCCCATGGACTATCCAGGCCAGAGTACTGGAGTGGGTAGCCTTTCCCTGCTCCAGGGGATCTTCCCAACTCAGGGATAGAACCCAGGTCTCCCGCATTGCAGGTGGATTCTTGGGTTCACATACCAGTCGAGCCACAAGGGAAGCCCAATAATGTCCTTAAATGAATAAATATAATGTTTGGTTATACTTTGAAGAAAAATCAAATACACGTATCTTTTATAAAGTTATTCTCAAGAAATAAAACCTTAAAGGGAAAAGATTTTTCTAAAAGCATATAAAGCAGATTACAAAACATCTAAAAATGAAGATTGTGTAAAGAGGCTAAGCAGAAGAATAGGAGTCAACAGGTGATCTAGACGTTCTATTATGAAATCCAAAGCTGAAGAAGAAAGGAAGAGAAGCTAGGAGGTTGCTGATTGATTTGGCAGAAAGGGAAGATAGTTAACAAACACACAGTAGATGTAGGAGTAGTTATAGTAAAATGAGAAGATAGAAAATCTTGTCTAGATAAAAATGTACTGGATTGGATTCTACTACTTTCGTAAAAGAAAAATTACAGGAAATCACAAAATCCTGGTTTTGGAAACTAACTGAAATTGCATGAAGACACGGATCTCAAATTGTTAAGAAGGTCCAAAAAATGATAAGGAAGCCTAGCGTGCTGCAGTCATGGGGTCGCAAAGAATCAGACATGACTGAGAGACTGAACAACAGCAAAGTTGTTCAATGAGTGATCAATATGGCCACTAACATCTTCTAGGAATATCTTTGGAGTTGGAATAAAAAAGAAAATCTTCAAATAAGGTTGCAAAGAAAGGTGTAAGTGGCCATGGTGGAGAGTTCATCTACTGATCTTGTTTTACTCAGGAAACAAGAAACATTTTATTTAAAAGAAAAGAAAGAAAAAGAAAAACCTAATACTTTAGCACATAATTGTGGCTAAAATTTAAATGCCCAATCTGCTACCTACAAAGGCATGCTTTTGTTCAGTTACTATTCCAGTGACAGCACTACTAGAACACTTCTAGGCACAGGAAACAGTAGCAAACAACACAGACAAGCTGCCTAAAAGGAGATTACATTCTATGGAGAGAAGCAGATGATAAAAAAGACAAAAGATATAAGTAGTCTGCTAAGAGAAAACTAAAGCAGGGGGAAAAGAGTAGCATTTTAAAGAAGGCCAAATTGAAAAAGTGATACTTGAATAAAAGAAAAAAACATTCACTCTTCATTTTAAAATTATTCTGCTTCCTTACAGTAGTACCCACAAAACTTTTTTTTTTCAGTATCACATCAGAACTGCTCTAATTTTTAAAACTGCCTTCTAGAAATGCCTTTAAGAATTTCATTATAACCTGGAAATATACAAAAGAACCTTAATACAAGCAACTTTAAGAATGTACCAGTTAAAAGATGACTTACTGCTAGAGGTGGGAGGGTCGCCAACACTCAAATACTACAATTTTCTGTAGTTAAAGGCAGTTTTCAGAATGTTTCTGTCATTTAATATGGGTCTCACAACAAAAATGATCCTAAAGCAAAATATCTTTTATGATACACCCCAAAATATTTAGTCAGTATTCCAGTGTTTTAATACTAAATAAGTTGTTAACTTTTACTTTTGCTAATTCCAAAACTTTTAAAAGTCATAATGTAACAGTAAACTATTCATGATTCTGGAAATGAGATCCTTTGCTAATGATTCCAGTTTAACTTTGAAACACAGCCCTTGGGTCCTGACTTATTTGCCCTTTTATATATTTTACACTGTGTTTTCTATTATAACTTACCTAGTTCTTTGAGGAGGAAGATCAAAGTATCTGTAAACTTTGGTAGTAACTAACTTTCCTATCAATAAAATAGCTGTGTTTAAAAATAACTTGAACAATTAGAAAACAGTTTTTTAGTTTTTTTACGGTATCACAATAGCTCCAAAAAATTAAATACTGAAGTATAAAATCTAACAACACATATATAGGATCTCTAAGTTCAAAAATAACAAAATGCTGATAGAATAAATTAAAAAAGGCCTAAATAAATGGATTTGTGAATTAAAGGACTTAATAAAGATGTCAATTATTCAAAATGCTAATTATCCCTAAATTGATATACAGATTTAATGCAGTTCCAAGCAGTCACAGAGGTTTTCTGCATGTATAGACAAGCTGTTTCTAAAATGTGTATGGAAAGGCAAAGATACCTGAATTGCTAAAACATTAAAACTTCAACAATGATGCAGAGCATCTGAAACTCTCATACAGTGCTGGTTCTGATAATGCAAAATGGTATATCCATTCTGAAAAAGTCTGGCATCACCTTATAAAGTTATACATATAGTTACAATCTACCCAACAGGCTCCCTCTTGAGAGCTTATTCTAGGAGAAGTAAAAATAGGATTACACAAAAACCTATAACTAAATGTTCATCAAAGTTTTATTTGGAATAGCCCCAAACTGGAAATAATCCAAATGTCCTACAACAGGTGAACAGATAAACAAAGCTGGTACAGTCACGTAACAGAGTAGTACTCAGCCACAAACATGGAATCAACTCTCAATATACTACAAGGCTTGAATGAATCTCAAAGTCATTATGCTGAGTAAAGAAGTTAGTCTCAAAAGGTTAAATACTGTAAGGTAACATTTATATGACCTTCTGATAACAAGACAAAACTGTAGTGATAGAGAAAAGATCAGCAGTTGCCAAGGGTTAAGGGTTAGGGAGAGAGAATAGGGACAGCACATAGAATTTCTTTTTTTCTCTGAGTTATGGAACTGTTGTGCATCCTAATTGTAGTGATGATGAGTGAAAATTCACAGGACTGAACACCAAAATCCAATCAACTGTACTACATGATAGTTTAAAAATAAAATTTTTAGAAGACCTCAGTCAACATTACAGAAGAGCAGGAATTCAGCACAACAGTAGTGTCATATTCATAAAGTGTTTTTCTACCAGCTAATGAAGAAAGGAAACTGATGGAATAAAGAGTGCCATTACCACACTTAATTGATATTTTATGATAACTCTCAGGAACTTAAGAACATTTGAGACATTTACTTTTATCCTTATGATGTAAAGAATAAAGAGATTACTGAAGCAATGACAAAAATCATGCCAGTACAATAATCATTTCTATGGCTATCATGGTTCTATGAAACCAGACAACTTTAAATACATATGACAACATAAGGCTAAAACTTACATAGGATTAACTGGGGCATGGAACTCCCGCTGATTACCACTTGGGTAGGTATAAACACCCTTTTAATAATAGCTTTATTGAGGTGTAAGTCATGTACAATAAACCACATGCATTTAAAGTATATATGATATATACTTCTACAAAATCATCACCATTATCGATGAACATGGTGATCATGCCAAAAACATTTCCTTGTGCTCTTTTGTAATCTATCCCTCCCTTCCCCTCTACCCTCAAACCCCAGACCACTGCAAATCTCCTTTCTATCACCATTGGTAACTCTACACTTTTTACAATTCTATATAAATAAAACCATAAGTATGCATTCTTTCTTTGCTTTGGCTTTTTTAACTTCGAAGAATTATTTTGAGATTCCTCCATATTATTGGGTATAAAGGCATACTTTGGAGACAGTGAAAATTCAGTTCTAGATCACTGCAATGAAGTTAAAACTGCAATGAAAAAGTGAGACAATTTTTTTGGCTTTCCATAACATATTTAGTATGCAATAGCATTATGTCTAAAAAACAATGTACATACTCTAAGAATACATAATTGCTAAAAAATGCCAACCATAATCTGACAATGCAGAGTTGCTACAAATCTTCAATATATAAAAAATACAATATCTGCAAAGTGCAATAAAGTGAAGGGCAATAGTACAAGGCATGCTTGTATTAATACTTCATTCCTTTTTATTACTTAGTAGTATTCCAATGGGGCTTCCCTGGTGGCTCAGGGGTAAACAATCTGATTGCCAATGCAGGAGATGTGGATTCAATCCCTGGGTCAGGAAGATCCCCGGGAGAAGGAAATGGCAACCCACTCCAGTATTCTTGTCTAGGAAATCCCATGGACAGAGGAGCGTGGCAGGCTACAGTCCACGGGGTCACAAAGAGTAGGACACAACTGAGCAACTAAATAAAAACGATAACAAGTATTCCAATGGATATACAGTAGGCTATTTATCCATTTACCTGTTTACGGACATCTAGGTTTTCCCACTTTTGGTTATTACAAATGTCTCTACATGTTCAGAGACATTTTAATATATTGAAGAAAACGACTTCAGATCATCATCACTTTCCTTCTTATACTGAAATATAACACATCTGTATGTGTATATCTACACACACTATATATCCCTGTATAATGCATTATTATAAAGTCAAAATGGCCTTTTTTCCTGTTTTCCTGTGAATAGTGAAAGTGTTAGTTGCTCAGTGGTGGCAACCTTGAGCTTCCCTCATGGATCAAACAGTAAAAAATCTGCCTGCAATGCAGGAGACCTGGGTTCTATCCCTTGGCTGGGAAGATCCCTTGGAGGAGGTCACAGCAATCCATTCCAGTATTCTTGCCTGGAGAATCCCCATGGACAGAAGAGTCTAGCGGGCTACAAACCATGGGATGGCAAAGAGCTGGACTCCAGTGAGCAACTAAGCACTTAATAATAACAAAATGACTGGTTTGTTTCAATAAAAATGTAACATACCCACAATAAAAGGCAGCCATAAGCATATAAGTCAGAACTCGGAGAAGCAGGTTTTCCCATTTTCAGTTCAGGTGATAGCAAACTTAAGTCACCAACCATCATGTTCACTGAGGCTCGCTGACTCTACAAAAACAGCAGGTCAAATATTTTAGAGGCAACACAGTTGAAGCAGCTTTCTGTGAAGTAATCTGCATTTAATCAACACAAAAAATATTCATTTGAAATATTTTATTCTCTCTCCACTCTGAAATATTTTTACCTAATTTCCACTATTATAAACTGCTCTTAAAATCAGTCTCATGAAACTTAACAGTGAGACTACCATTACACTGCACATTGTAGACTCCAGCTTAAATATTAAGAATCACTGATTGAAGAAAATTTAGTACTTTCTTAAAATATACACTTCACTAAGTCAAGAGGTAGTGCTATTTTCTAACTCTTAAAATTATAAGTAATTTTAAAAAACACAAATATCAAGTACTTTCCTTCCCTACTGACCATTTTCTAAGTATACCATTTCTAATGTGTCAAAAGGATAATCAATGGCAAGAACATGAACCCTGGATTCAGATAAACCTTGACTGCAATACTCACTCTTTCATTTACTTGCTATATGACCTTTGGCTTTATCTCTTTGAGCCTAAATTAATTTGTACAAAGGAAATTACCTTGCAACTACCCTAGAGTTATTGTAAAGGTAATCAGCACGCTAATTACTTAGCATATATTGCTAAGTGTTAATTATCTTCTCCTACCATCCTTATCCTTGCTTCTCAGAGTAGGATAGTTTGGGAGTAGTACTTACAAAGACCAGTAGCTATAGTAACACCTGGGAACTTGTTAGAAACACAAAATTTCCACTGCAGAAATGCTGAATAAAAATCTGCATTTTATGCACACTTGAAACATACACTATCATATACTAATTTCACCTCAATTTCTAAAAACTGCATTTTAACAAGATTCTCAGGAGAATCACATGCAGTGTAAAATCTGAAAAGCAATGTTTTTGACTACGGACTACTTTTCAAATTACTCTTCTGGTTAGTACTTCAACTGAGATTAGGGTAAAAAATTAAGCACGAAGTGAGTTCAATCCATATTTCAGAATAAATAATTTTAAGGGTTTCCCCAGTGGTCAATGGTAAAGAATCCACCATAATGCAGGAGCTACACAAGACATGGGTTCAATTCCTGGATTGAGATCTCTTGGAGGAGGAAATGGCAACCCACCCCAGTATTCTTGCTAGGAAAATCTCATGAACAGAGGAGCCTGGCTGAGGGCGTCAAAAGAGTCGGAAATGACTGAAGCAACTGAGCATGTGCATAACAGCTGACAAATCAGTATAAATCAGGAAGAATACGGTGGACTCATATTTATAGCTGGAAGAATGGCATGCCTTGGTAAACTAACCAGGATTCCTAAGAACAGAGAGAACTTTTAAAAACACACAGTTCAGTTATTTTTAAGATGTTATCCTAATCTTCAAATAAATATAAAATAAACCTTTCAGCAAATTTTATTTGTATAAATCCTCTTTAGTCAAGCATTTCATTACAATTTTACATTTTTATTTTCTCATCTTTTTGAGGTACCACATGAAAACCACTGAAACTGTATATAAACAGGTGGCATTATTCTATGACTTGCAGATGACCAATATATAAAGCATTTTGACTTTTACTAGTCAAAAGGGAACTCCACACACAACAAATATTGGCAAGGATGCTGAGAAACTGGAATCCTCATATTATCACTGATGAGTATGTAAAACAGTACAGACACTTCGGAAAACAGCTTTGTTTCTTAAAAAGTGAAACACAGACATCTACCATTTAACCCAATAATTCCTTCCCTAGGAAAACATATCTCCATACAAAAACTTGTATACTGATGTTCACAAAAGCATTATTTATGATAATCAAAAAGTAGAAACCCAAGTACCCACAAACTGATGAATGTAAAAACAAGATACAGTACATCCATACAATGAAATACTAATTGGCCATTTTAAAACCATAATCAGTAAAGACACATGTACCTTAATGTTCACTGCAGCACTATCTACAATAGCTAGGCCATGGAAGCAACCTAGATGTTCATCAACTGATCAATGGATAAAGAAGTTGTGGTAGATATACACAATGGAATATTATTCAGCCATATAAAGGAATGCATTTCAGTCAGTCCTAATGAGGTGGATGAACCTAGAGCCTATTATCCAGAGTAAAGTAAGTCAGAAAGACAAAGACAAAGATCATATATTAATGTATATATATATGGAATCTAGGAAGGTGGTATTGATAAACCTATCTGCAAGGCAGCAGTAGAGACACAGACATAAAGAATGGACTTATGGACACAGGTGGGGAAGGAGAGGGGTAGGCAGAATTGAGAGAGTAGTAATGAAACATATGGATTATCATGTGTAAAATTATTAAACTGGTACAAAAGCAATTTCAGTTTTGCATTGTTGAACTTTACCATTTGATACTGGAATACATTCTGAAATAAATGTGGTTATGTTATAAAAAAGTTTTTAGAAAAGGAATGAAATTCAGGCACATGCTACAAGATGGATAAATCTTGGAAACATTATGCAGAATGAAATATGCTAATCACAAAAAGCCATATATTGTATGATTCCATACACAGAAAATGTCCACAATAAGTTAAGTCCATAGGGACAGAAAGTGGATTAGTGGTTTCCAAGAGACTTAATAGAGGAATAAAGGAGGAGTGACTGCAAAGCAGTATGGGGCTACTTTCTGAGGGTGATAAATATGTTTCAGAATTAGACAGTGATAACTGATGCAGAATATTGTGACTATATTAAAATTAGTACTGAAATGTACACATATGTGAATTATATTTTAATAAAGAGAAATGCTCCCTTGTGATTGTATTTTGAAACTACTCTACCAAAAAGAAAAAATATTTGAAATAACTTACTCTACCAAAAAAAGAAAAATCACAATATTCTCTTTATCTGATCTATGTTATTGCTACAAACTGCCTCTTCTGAGGTAACATGACACCAAATTAACAGCCAATGTCATCAAACTAGAACTTAAACTAAATGGAAAAGTCCAAGATAACCAAGTTTCTAAAAATGCCCACTAAGCAAAAAATAGCAAAGCGTGTGCATCTAAATCTAATCTATTAATTGGGAGAGCACTAGCAGATGGGGAGACAGGAGATGACCATCTACTTTTCCTTGTGTATTCTAGCAATTAAATGTTTCTTGATGATAAAATAATTGTTGTTTGCTGCTGTTATTTGTTCTCTAAGTTATGTCCCGCTCTTTTGTGACTCCATGGACTGTAGTCCATCAGGCTCCTCTATCCATGGGATTTCCAAGACAAGAATACAGGAGTGGGTTGCTATGTCCTTCTCCCAAGGATTGAACCCACGTTTTCTGCAGTGGCAGACAGATTCTTTACCACTGAGCCACGAGGGAAGCTCCAACTGATAAAATAATTAATGCTAATGTTGTCAATGCCATCGACTGTAATTTCAGGTTGCTCCTAAAACTTATAGTTAAAAAAAATTTAACACACAACTTTAGAAACTCTTGTCCTAGCATCTAGCTGCTAACAGATTAATAGCTTACACTACATGACATACCTTAACTGAAGGCAAACATCTTATAATAAATTACCATATGATGCAAAAGTACCTAATAATACTAAATGAAGACTAGAACTTATTTATAAAACCACTATATTTTACCACAGATTTGGTGAAGTCAAAATCTCCAACAATTCCATGTTGACGGTTTAAAGCAAAAACATTGTTCTGATGAAGTGATCCATGAATTATGTCAGCCTTGTGCAATGTATGAAGGCCCTGGGCTACACCTTTCATGACCTTTAAAGCTTCCTATAGATAATACAAAAGGAAGTCAGTAAGCAGACAAATCATTTTAATAACTGAACCTTTTCTCTAATTCAAAGACTTTTTCAGAAGTGACTAAGCTTCCTCCAAATGAACCTTTAAAAACAATACGGCACAGAGAAAGAATTAAAGGCCAGAAGTCCTGATTACGTAACTGGTAATATCATGTAAACATATGTATCGCATATGTGTGTGTATCTATATGTTTAATATGACTTAGAGACTATAGTCTCTAAGAAGACTTGGATTACAAACACGACCATAGACCATCTAGAAAAGAAAAGAGGCCAAAAGAGTTACTGTGCAGCAAGAATCAGGTCACTGTTTACTGTTATTACTAATTCAAATTTACAACAGAAAAGAAAGCTACTGCTTAAGACCAAGTGCTATACTATACAATTTACATATGACGCAGCCTAATAGTTACAAGGATTATGCTTTGGTGCCAAAAAGTTCCAACCCCAAGTCCCAACTCAGCCTCTGCATGAGGGACCCTGTACCAGTCACTTTAATCTCTGTGAGCCTCACTTTTCTAATCTGTATATAATGGGATAACTCATATCCCAGGGGTGATGTGACAATTAAATAATCAAAACTGTACACTGAAAGTGTGCAGCATACCCTCAACAAACTTTAGGTGATACTTTCTCACTAGACACATCCATGGAAATAATGTGTTTTGTTTTTTTTTTTACTTACTTCTGAAGTTAAAGGCATGGTGGACTGAACAGCATTCAGATTTGCCCTAGGATAATATGGGACCATCAGATAAGCCATAGGATCAGACTAAAGAGCAAAACAGAAAATGAGAATCTAAGTGAAAAATTCTTCAAAATATCTTCAGTATACAATGAATGTACAGAATAATTTTTCCACAAAGAATTACTTCTCTGCTGTGCAAAATCTTTTAAATTTAATTAGGTCTCATTTGTTTATTTTTGCTTTTTTCTTTTGCTTGGGAGACTGATACAAGAAAATATTGCTAACAATTTATGTCAAAGAGTGTTTCATATATGTTCTTTTCTAGGAGCTCTATGGTTTCCTATCTTACATTTACTTATTAAACTATTTTGAGTTTATTTTTGTATATGGTGTGAGAGAATGCTATAATTTCATTATTTCATATGTCACTATCCAGCTTTCCCAGCACCATTTGCTGAAAAAGACTGTCTAAATAAACGTAAAAGCTTTGCACGTCAAAAAAATCCATCAACAAAATGAAGACAATCTATGGAATGGGAGAAAATATTAAAAATGATGTGACTAACAAGTAGTTCAATGGCACCCTACCCCAGTACTCTTGCCTGGAAAATCCCATGGACGGAGGAGCCTGGTGGGCTGCAGTCCATGGGGTCGCTAAGAGTCAGACACGACTGAGCGACTTCACTTTCACTTTTCACTTACATGCATTGGAGAAGGAAATGGCAACCCACTCCAGTGTTCTTGCCTGGAAAATCCCAGGGACAGGGGAGCCTGGTGGGCTGCCGTCTATGTGGCCGCACAGAGTCGGACATGACTGAAGCGACTTAGCAGCAGCAGCAAGTAGTTCATATCCAAAATATACAAACAGTTCATACAACTTGATATTAAAAACAATACAAAAATAAGCAGAAGAATAGATATGTTTCCAAAGAAGACATATAGATGGCTAACAGGCACAGGAAAAGATGTTCAATATCACTAATTATTAGAGAAGTGCAAATCAAAACCACAATGAGCTAGCTATCACCTCACAGCTATCAGAAGGGCTATCATCAAAAAAAATCTACAAATAACAAATTTTGGAGAAGATATAGAGAAAAGGGAGCCCTTACATTGTTGGTGGTAACGTAAATTGGCACAGCCACTTAGGAAAACAGATGGAGTTCCTTAAAAAACTAAAAATAGAATCACCATACAATCCAGCAATTCTACTTCTGGGTATATATCCAGAAAACAGTAACAACAACAACAAAAATCCTAAAGATATATACACTTCAGTGTTCAAAACAGCACTGTTTACAGTGGTCAAGACATGGATGTAACCCAAATGTCCATTTACAAATGAGTGAATTAAGAAGATGTGGTATATACAATGGGATATATATATTGCCATTTGCAGCAATGTGGATGGACCTAGAGCATATTATGCTTAGTGAAATAACTCAGAGAAAGACATATACTATATGATATCACTTATATATGGAATCTAAAAAATAATACAAATGAATATATATACAAAACAGAACCAGACTCACAGACATTAAAAAACAAACAGGAGATGGAAAGTGCAAGGGACATATTAGGGGTATGGGGTTAGTAGATACAAACTATTATATATAAAATAGATAAGCAACAAAGATTTACTATGTAATACAGCGAGTTCTACCCATTATCTTACAATGGAATATAATTTGCAAAAATACTGTGCTACGAAATTAATATACCTGAAATTAACACAAAATTGTAAGTCAACTATATATTCAATTTAAAAATTTAAAAGGATTTACTTCTATAAAGCTTGCAACTACAACATATTTTAAATAAAATGTTTCCTGAAAGAGATTAGCATAAAAACTTTACCTTACAGAAAAATAAGAATATCAGTGGTAGCAACCCAGATTCTCCTTTAGCTTCTCTCCAAGCTCTGTGATAGGCAGCTGCTCTCTGAATTACCCTGGCTTCTGTGTCGACATCCACAGAATAGCCCTTTTACCAAAAAAGAGGAAGTGGCAGTCCTAAGATTAAAATCTCACTCTAATTATATATCATTTCAACTTAAATTTTATGTAAGTTAAAATATATCTAAATTTATTTTTTAATTGCATGAGTAGTTTTCCTATCTGCTTTTAATGATATAATTTAAAAAGAAAAGAACAATTCTACCAGTAGCTTAAAATGTAGTCTACAATATATACCCACTAAGGCCAAATTAATTATCCAACTATTATGATTAACAGTTTTGCAGGTCAATGAAGAGAAGAAATCAAAGAATAGAAGACTGTTGGCAAAATAGTTGCGATTTCAAATAGAAACATAATTTAAGAACTTTGAATCTTAGCTAGATCATATTAAGTTGTCCCGAAAAAAGAAAAGCAAGTATATCCTATTAAAAACATATATTATTTAGGGAAATGAGGGAAACTTTAAATACAAGGTAGTTACGGCAGCCAAACTGGAAACATAATCATGATACGAGTTAATTCATATAATTTAGAAAATAAACAGTGGGTCTTTACTTTCCTGTAAAAGTACCACCACCACATGGTACTTCTCTGAATCTCCCACAAGTCCAAAGAACTTAAGCTTACCTTTAAAAGAATTATCTGTCCATTAACCTCAGAACGTATCAAAGGACGCTTGCTGCTAAGCTCCTTCATAGGCTCAGCATCAAGAAGATCTCTTTCCAAGCTCATTGTAAGAAGACCACCAGAGTTCTAAGAACAAGTTTTTGTTATAGTTCAAGAAACCAAACAACCACAGCATTTTCAAATAACAAAATTAGTTACACACTATCAGATGGACTGGATATCATGAATTCTACTGGAGATGCCAATAAAATAAAAATATTTAAAGTTTTATATTTTTTTCTATTTCCTGGCACTTGAATTCCCACTCAGAATGTAATCATCATACACTTAATCATGCTACACCTCTATACAAGATTCTGAAAATGACTAGGATGAACCCTGCTTCCAAGGAACCCTGATGTTTACTTGGAAACTTAATGTGTTTCCTAAAAAATATTAAAATAAAAAGAAGGCTGTAGAATGGGAATGAGAAGTCTAAAAATTAAGACTACCACAATTCTAGGAACTAACAGAGTTCTAACACCCCTGCCTCTGTTTGAAATGGAATCTTTCAAATTGAAAAATTCTTTCAAATAATTTAATTCTACTATGTATTCCTGATACTTTTTAAAAGGAATAATTTTTTACAGTAAAACATGACTATCGACATTTTAAATCAAGCTGAGTTTTACTGTGGTATAGTCTTATTAATAATAAGAGGGACTGTGAAATTATTTTCTGTTTTTTTAAGTGTTGTCGCCATATTTAAGTAATCCACAATATATAATCAACCTACAAGGGATTTCCTAAAGCACATATCACAGGAAAACACCTTAAAATAGTTAAGGGTATCCATAAGCCAATCATATGATTATGATTAACAGTTTTGCAGGTCAATGAAGAGAATCATAAGCCATGATTAATCTTCCACAATAAAACAGATTAGTGTATTTTTGAAATTAATTTTCAAGTCCCATATAGTATCACATATTTACTCACGCATCCTACATAAAATAGTCTCTAAGCAAAATTAAATAACTGCAAGGAAAATCTCACATTATTTTAAAGTTTAGTCTGAAAAGATTATTCAGTAATTGCTTTAACAGTTTACAGGACTTTAACCTTATATATTTATCAGTTCAGACATCTATGTGAACATTCCTTTAGGTACTATATTTAAATTATTATCATGAATTTAATGACAATGTTAAAGAATAAACATCTCTTCTAGACCCTCATGGGCAGCAGACAAAATAATAAAACACAGAGTTAACAGACTCTGCTCTGAGAGCCAGAGTTTACCAATCCTGCTCCACAATGTCCTATTTAATACACTGATCTCCTAGCTTTGAATCCTGACTGCCTAGAAAATCATACTCACATTAACATATCTACCTTAACTTCTACCTCAACTTCTCTAGAATAATTTTTCCAGCCTGCTTTAAAAGATACATTCTGTTTATAAATTCTTCATGACTATCAGAGTCTTGCTTTTATTCTAACTCTTGGAACAGGAGGTAAAATTGCTTCATCAATTCAAAAGATAAACGCGTTTAATTCAAATAAGTGCCATGCAAAATGTCTTCTCTTTAGTCATGAGAAAAAGAGAAAATACAGAAAACATGCAAATTGATATAAAAATTAAAATACAGAATGCAAGTATGAAAGACAGTCTTGAGAAAGTTCTAATACTAAAAACCATTCAGCAGAAACATTTTTATAGCGAGATTATTATAGATTTAACAACGATACATAATTGTAACATCATCACTTTTCAGCACTCTGCATAGTAGTAATTCTCAAAGGAAACAAAGCTTACCATGTACTTAAGTAATCCTATTTCAGGATGAAGTAGAGGAAGCTCAGGGAACCATTTTTGTACTAAGCTACTCAGCTTCGCCTAAATTTTAAAAATATATATTTTTTATTATAGATCAATGTATATTCAACCGTACATCCTGGTACCTCCCTCATTAAATATCTAACAAGACTTCTAATCTAATAATATATATATAACCTCCTAAGATATAAAATCACTGATTTTGCCTTCTACTACAATAAATGAAAACCAAGTGTCAACCTGGATCTAAATTAATCACCTTACTAACAGAAGAAAAAGTTTATTACAAATTTTAAGCTTGGCTTACATATACAGGCACAAAATATTGCCTAAGGTCAAAGTCCACACTCACTTCCAAGCTAAAATGAAAAAATGTGATGAAAAATCAACTGGAATCACAAATTGTCACTAGTTCTCAAAATATAAGAACACAGTAACATTTTAAAATACTGGCTATTTCATGTAGGAAAAAAAAATCATACAAGCCTGGAAAGAAAAAAATAAACACACAAAAGCTAATTTGCAGCAAGTGTGTTAATTGAGTATCCTTAGAAAAGTCACTTATCACATGTTTTATTCAGTAAAATTTCCAGACAGTTATCAAGTTCATGGAAGACAGTTACTTTAACCAATACTCACAAGGTGAATAATGAAGTACACACAGGTAAGTTTGCTAAATATCACATAGTAAAGTGCCTATTATTTTCATAGTACTTTATTCTTCAGAGCACTGTTTCTTACCTTCCTTTTCTTCCCATATATCCCTAAAATATAAAATGCAATATTCCTTCCATTTTAAAGACAAGATATGCTGACTGATTCTTCCAAAGTAACAAAAATCAGTGGTAAAACTTATCCTCAACCCACTAGTTTTATTTTGTAATATTCAACTAAATTATGGTGCCCTGTAAATGTTTTCACTGAAGTTTTAAGCTAAAATAATATAGATTTTAATAAAGGAAAAATCTTTGGGCTTTATGTTAAACAGAAAACAAATAGTGTGCAAAATTGTCTGTGATATAATCTTGATTCTTGTAAAAATAAGACTAAAAGGAGGTAAGTTAAAAGTTGAGTGTAATTATACTACTGTTACCACTGACTGAGAAAGTTACAGTCGGTAACTTTATGCTTTTCTGCAACTTTCTGCAAGCATCTGGAACAATGGTTATGAAATATTTTGTCATCACAAATTAATATCTAAGTTCACATAAATATTATTCTATCAACAGTTAGTCACTTAGTTGTGTCTGACTCTTTGCAACACCATAGACTACAGACTGCCAGGATCCTCTGTCCAAGGAATTCTCCAGGAGAGACTACCAGAGTGGATAGTCAAGCCCTTCTCCAGGGGGTCTTCCCAACACAGGGATCAAACCCGCGTCTCCTGCATTGCAGGCAAATTACCATCTGACACACCAGGGAAACCCCCATACCAAGATAACTATGCCAATATAATCTCTAGCCTTGTGATTACAGTCCACTTCATAAAAACAGATATTTGAATACAATTTTAAAACTAATTCAACATTTCAAAGAATCAAATACTTACATATTCCTCCTGCTCATGATAAATTCCCTGAAAGACACTATTCCGTAACTGAGTTATTTCTTGTTTTATTTTTTCAATCTCAGATCCATCATGGTCATCAGACTTTAACCAGAAAGAAAAAAGTAACGTTATAGGCTTATTAAAGTAGACTGAAAACAAGTTCTTCCTAGTAAGAATTAATGTAACTTCTATGGCAAATCACTGTCTGATTTTTACGTATCCTTCCATATCTAGCACTTAACAGTCCCTCATAACATAACTGTCAAATTATTATTAGTTTAATGTTAGTTTATTCCAACCCTGAATTTTCTAAAACCTACAAAAAGGGATTATAAAAATAAAGCCATTAAGTCTATTACATAGATTATTCTTATCTCTTAATTTGCTGTATAGATTTTCTCTAAGATGACCAACTGCCACCATAAAATAAATATCAAGAACAGGAACCAGAATACAATTAAATTCCACGGAATCTTTCTCCATGTAAAACTTAATTTTAAAAAATCAGTAAACATGTGGCATGCCTAGGAAAAACAATGTAGAACTCATTAAGACACTGTAAACATTAATGATAATAAATAAGTCTCCTTAAAAAGCACATGTCTTTAAGGTTAGATGTATTTCTTTAACAGTTAAAAAATTAAAAAAGACCTCACGTCCTACAGCCCAGAAGAGGATAAAACTAGAAGAATTTTAAACTATTAAATTAGTTTCACTCCATGCTTAACTGCTCCAATGAGGAAGAAAGCTAATTCAAGTTGGATTAAGATATAATGTAAACCCCATTGATAAGTAAATGGAATCCTCAAGGGAACAAGAATGGCAGCTTATTCACAAAGTTTCAAGCCTAAAAGCTAAAAGTGTCCTGATTCTTTTTGTTCTATTACACATGAAAACAACTTAAAATATCTGCAAGAAATACTATGTCCAGCCCTTAAAAAGAGAGTTAACAAAAGACATCCTGATCTTTGTAACAAAATTCTACCTTTGGGGAAGCAAATGCGGGAGACCTGGGTTCGATCCCTGGGTTGGGAAGTTCCCCTGGAGAAGGAAATGGCAACCCACTCCAGTATCCTTGCCTGGAGAATCCCAGGGATGGAAAAGCCTAGTGGGCTACAGTCCATGGGGTCGCAAAGAGTCGGCCACGACTGAGCGAGCTCACTTCACTTCACTTCACTTCACTTGGGGGAGCACCCTGTCACCTCTCAGCATGTAACAGGATTGTGACATTGCAACAGTCCAAGTAAAAGTTTTTTGAAGGTGAAGTCGCTCAGTCGTGTCCGACTCTTTGCGACCCCGTGGACTGTAACCTACTAGGCTTCTCTGTCCATGGGATTCTCCAGGCAAGAATACTGGAGTGGATTGCCATTTCCTTCTCCAGGGGATCTTCCCGACCCAGGGATCGAACCCAGGTCTCCCGCATTGGAGGCAGACGCTTTAACCGCTGAGCCACCAGTTACTAACAACCAAGGCAACCATGTAAAACATTTTTAGAAAACATTTCATGACATAGGAAAATGTTTTACATTATTAACGTAACTTACAGAGGGAAAAAGAGATAAAATATATAAAACAAAAAGTGAATAATTTTAAAGAGTGTATTTAAGAAGCAGACCCCAAGTAAAATTAGGTACACACAGAGTTCATTAAGAACCAACTGTTTTCTTACTTCTTCCAAATTATTCTTTTCAACCAATTTCCATCTCAGTCGAGCCTTTAAGCTTTTCAGTGTCTTTTTAATGGAGAGCAAGTGATCCACGCTGGGGCTCTCATTTAAACATTCAATAATCTGTTTCTTAAACTAAGTGAGAGAAAGAGTTGTTATATTTTCAACACCCAAATAGCAATATTTATTGAACAGTCACCTTCGGACCATTCTCTCTATTAAGATTCAACTAATATTTACTGAGCTCAGATTGAAATAAAAAATTCTACAGTTTTCAACAAGACAATTCTACCCACTGACTTCCTGAATTTCAGCATATCTATTTAGAAGAATATCATTCTAGCAATCAAAGGAGCAAAGGTAAAAAATATTTCAAGCTGGACACACAGTGAGACACACTTCACTACAGAAAATGCAAAAGGGAATTTCCAGTGAGGATGTAAACTGAATTTATCTTTTCCAAAAGTAGTTTGAAATATCAAGTTTCAAGAATATTCCTTCCTTTTGACTAAGTAATTAACAATTTTTAGGAATCTACTTGAGGAAATACACAAGATTATGTACAAAAAATACATACAGTTTCATGGTAAAAAAAAAAATGGAAGTCAACTTAATATCTAACACAGATGAAAGGTTAAATAACATCATATATCTAGGCAAGAGATGATGTTTTATTCACTCACAATCACAGTATAGAAGAATTATTAATCATATGGGAAAATGTTCAAGAAAAACCATTAAATGACAAAAACATTTTCGAAACAGTTTACAAAATGATCCAATACACATAATATTCATATGTACATATATAATATAAATGCCTTGAGAACCCCATGAACAGTAATGAAAAAGCAAAATGATAGGATACCGAAAGGGGAACTCCCCGGGTCAGTAGGTGCCCAATATGCTACTGGAGATCAGTGGAGAAGTAACCTCAGAAAGAATGAAAGGATGGAGCCAAAGCAAAAACAATAACCAGTTGTGGATGTGACTGGTGATAGAAGCAAGGTCCAATGCTGTAAAGAGCAATATTGCATAGAAACCTGGAATGCCAGGTCCATGAATCAAGGCAAACTGGAAGTGGTCAAAGAGGAGATGGCAAGAGTGAATGTCGACATTCTAGGAATCAGCAAACTAAAATGGACTGGAATGGGTGAATTTAACTCAGATGACCATTGTATCTACTACTGTGGGCAGGAATCCCTTAGAAGAAACGGAGTAGCCATCATGGTCAACAAAAGAGTCTGAAATGCAGTACTTGGATGCAATCTCAAAAACAATAGAATGATCTCTGTTCATTTCCAAGGCAAACCATTCCAATATCACGGTAATTCAAGCCTATGCCCCAACCAGTAACACTGAAGAAGCTGAAGTTGAACAGTTCTATGAAGCCCTACAAGACCTTTTAGACCTAACACCCCAAAAAGATGTCCTTTTCATTATAGGGGACTGGAATGCAAAAGTAGGAAGTCAAAAAACACCTGGAGTAACAGGCAAATTTGGCCTTGGAATACGGAATGAAGCAGGGCAAAGGCTAATAGAGTTTTGCCAAGAGAATGCACTGGTCATAGCAAACACCCTCTGCTAACAACACAAGAGAAGACTCTACACATGGACATCACCAGATGGTGAATACTGAAATCATATTGATTATATTCTTTGCAGCCAAAGATGGAGAAGCTCTATACAGTCAGCAAAAACAAGACCGGGAGCTGACTGTAGCTCAGATCATGAACTCCTTAATGCCAAATTCAGAATTAAAATTTAGAAGAAAGCAGGGAAAACCACTAGACCATTCAGGTATCATCTAAATCGAATCCCTTATGATTATACAGTGGAAGTGAGAAATAGATTTAAGGGACTAGATCTGATAGACAGAGTGCCTGATGAACTATGGACAGAGGTTTGTGACACTGTACAGGAGACAGGGATCAAGACCATCCCCATGGAAAAGAAATGCAAAAAAGCAAAATGGCTGTCTGGGGAGGCCTACAAATTGCTGTGAAAAGAAAACAAGCGAAAAGCAAAGCAGAAAAGGGAAGATATAAGAATCTGAATGCAGAGTTCCAAAGAATAGCAAGGAGAGATACGAAAGCCTTTCTCAGCGATCAGTGCAAAGCAATAGAGGAAAACAACAGAATGGGAAAGACTAGAAATCTCTTCAAGAAAATTAGAGATATCAAGGGAACATTTCATGCAAAGATGGGCTCGATAAAGGACAGAAATGGTATGGACCTAACAGAAGAAGAAGATATTAAGAAGAGGTGGCAAGAATACACAGAAGAACTGTACAAAAAAGAGCTTCAAGACCAAGATAATCATGATGGTGTGATCACTCACGTAGAGCCAGACATCCTGGAATGTGAAGTCAAGTGGGCCTTAGAAAGCATCACTACAAACAAAGCTAGTGGAGGTGATAGAATTCCAGTTGAGCTATTTCAAATCCTGAAAGATAACGCTGTGAAAGTGCTGCACTCAATCTGCCAGCAAATTTGGAAAACTGAGTAGTGGTCACAGGACTGGAAAAGGTCAGTTTTCATTCCAATCCCAAAGGCAATACCAAAGAATGCTCAAACTACCGCACAATTGCACTCATCTCACATGCTAGTAAAGTAATGCTCAAAATCCTCCAAACCAGGCTTCAGCAATACGGTGAACCGTGAACTTCCAGATGTTCAAGCTGGTTTTAGAAAAGGCAAAGGAACCAGAGATCAAATTGCCAACATCCGCTGGATCATGGAAAAAGCAAGAGAGTTCCAGAAAAACATCTGTTTCTCTTTATTGACTATGCCAAAGCCTTTGACTGTGTGGATCACAATCAACTGTGGAAAATTCTGAAAGAGATGGAAATACCAGACCACCTGACCTGGCTCTTGAGAAACCTATATGCAGGTCAGGAAGCAACAGTTAGATCTGGACATGGAACAACACTCTGGTTCCAAATAGGAAAAGGAGTACGTCAAGGCTGTATATTGTCAGCCTGCTTATTTAACTTATATGCAGAGTACATCATGAGAAATGCTGGACTGGAGGAAGCGCAAACTGGAATCAAGATTGCCAGGATAAATATCTATAACCTCAGATATGCAAATGACACCATCCTTATGGCAGAAAGTGAAGAGAAGCTAAAAAGCCTCTTGATGAAAGTGAAAGAGGAGAGTGAAAAAGTTGGCTTAAAGCTCAACATTCAGAAAACGAAGATCATGGCATCTGGTCCCATCACTTCATGGGAAATAGATGGGGAAACAGTGGAAACAGTGACAGACTTTATTTTTGGGGGCTCCCAAATCACTGCAGATGGTGATTGCAGCCATGAAATTAAAAGACGCTTACTCCTTGGAAGAAAAGTTATGACCAACCTAGATAGCATATTAAAAAGCAGAGATATTACTTTGTCAACAAAGGTCTGTCTAGTCAAGGCTATGGTTTTTCCAGTGCTCATGTATGGATGTGAGAGCTGGACTGTGAAGAAAGCTGAGCACTGAAGAAATGATGCTTTTGAACTATGGTGTTGGAGAAGACTCTAGTGAGTCCCCTGGACTGCAAGGAGATCCAACCAGTCTATCCTAAAGAAGATCAGTCTTGGGTGTTCACTGGAAGGATTGATGCTGAAGCTGAAACTCCAATACTATGGCCACCTCATGCGAAGAGCCGACTCATTGGAAAAGACCCTGATGCTGGGAGGGATTGAAGGCAGGAGGAGAAGGGGATGACAAAGGATGAGATGGCTGGATGGCATCATCGACTCGATGCACATGAGTTTGAGTGAATTTCGGGAGTTGGTGATGGACAGGGAGGCCTGGCGTGCTGCGATTCATGGGGTCACAAGGAGTCGGTCACGACTGAGCGACTGAACTGAACTGAACAAATAATTTACCATTCAAAAAGGAGATACTCTGAAATCTAGCACTGAATCTCTCTTAAGCTAAGGGGAATACAATCAGTGTTTTTATTTCTCCTCATCTTTCTGTATATAGCAAGTTTTCTACTGTAAACTTGTATAGGCAGAAAGAAAAAGATAAAAGTTATGTTTTGGAGAGCATAATAAAAACCAAAGGTTAAAAAGAAACAAAACTCCATGTATTTTATCAGTAAAATTGCTATTGCCACTATAGGGTGAGTTTAATTATATACTAGCTAACAATGGCTATAGTATTTTTCCAGAAATAGTAAATAATTTATCTACACACTGGGTGTTAACTACTTAAGAAAAGTTTAAGTATTAAAAATTTCAAAGCATCTGTATATAAGACCAATAATATAAAGCATACTCCAACCTCAACACTCTCCTTGTACTTGGATTGTACTGTGGCAATAAGGCCTTCCTCTGAACGGATCTTTTGTAGTACTTGACTACATGTTTTTAAAATGATGTCCTTGTCTGCATCACCTTGTTCCTAAATGAAATTACATACACAGAATTATATATAAAGGAGTACAAAATAATTAAAACTTTTGATAACGATGGACAAAATTCAAAATGATACCTTTAACAAATTTGTATATTTCAAAATATTTCTTAAACATAGATCTTTTTCTAGGGAGAATAGAAACTGATGTCAAAGATGTTCATATGGGAAATTTTATTCCCATAACACTATTATTCCTAAAGCTGTCTAAACTAGAGCATTAAAGGAAATCAGGAATGCTACTATGCTAAACATAAAAACGAAGTAATATATAGAACTTCAACACTATTTTTATTAACAACCACATCTAAAATCAAGCCTGACAAAACCATCTAAATAAGGAGACTTGACACAGTTGACAGTGGGGAAATACAGTAATGTATATGCATTTTTTTTTTTAATGTCATTCTGTATAAAAAAACCTAAAAAGCTGGTTAGGAGTCCCAGTGAGCAGTATTAACATTACAAAATACACTAATTTTTAGCTTTATACAGCAATAGAGAATATATACAATATGGAAAGACAGCTACTAATCAATCTTGTGTATTCACTTCCAAAAGGTCTCTCAGTTTTTATTTCAAGTTTTTATAAATTCTGAAGAGTCTTTTCTTATGGTTACTGAGTATGACAGACTTAAGAATTAAGTGCTATTGAAATCTGATAGAATCAGATTAAGAGTTGTTTTCCTAGAATTAAACATTAGATTTATTTTTCTTGATGTGAAATATCCTACTAAAATGAAAATATCACCGTGTGGAAGAATAAGACTTCTCATTGTGTTTGGATTAGAACTTGGCAGTATTAGTATTTCAGATAGGCTTTTACAAGGAAAGCTAAGTCTACCTAGTAAAAAAAAAACAAAAAACAAGAACACTTTGCTTTAAGGAATACCAGTACTCACAATCAGAGATATCTCCAGCTCCTTGCAGACACCTGACTCAGTATTCTCCAGGATTTCATCAATATTATCAATTGTGTCATCAGAAATCAGTGATTCTTCCACAGACAGATTAAAGGCCTCATTTGTAAAAATAAAAACATGAAGTATCTCATTTAATTATTTCAATTAGTATTATATTCTTATACTTGGAGCAGAGCATTAGCCTATGTATTGCATAATGTGGGGGAAATAAACATAAAAAATATAAAGTACTACCTTCAAAAACATTATGCATGGGAAAAGAAAAGGTACACACACCTTACACACTTAAAGAAAATACAAATTTTGTTAAAGTAATTAGTGGTTAAGAAAGATGAGATGACAATACAGAGGAAAAGTATGAGGAAAAAACAGGGACAAGACCAAGATGTTTTGAGGGAATAATAAAAGAGACTGTCCAACTGGTAAAGAACCTTGACTGCTCAGGTGGCAAGTTCAAATTGGACAGATAGTAGGTAGACAAAACCAGCCTTTATACAAAGGAATGGGTATGATTATACCCGATATTTAATGATGACTCACTAGAATTGAGGAATCTAAAGAATAAAAGTTAAAAATTAAACTGATAGTTTTCATCTCATTAGGAAAACTAAGGTAATTCCTATCAGGAAATAGACTTTATAATAAGGTATAAAATAGAATAAAATCATGGGTCCAAATTATAATATAGAACATAAAGATCATAAGCAGTCACTCTGATTTCAGAGGTTCAGATTTGTGATTATGGAGGTCTGCTGCTAAGTTGCTTCAGTCATGTCCAACTCTGTGCAACCCCACAGACGGCAACCCACCAGGCTCCCCTGTCCCTGGGATTCTCCAGGCAAGAACACTGGAGTGGGTTGCCATCTCCTTCTCCAATACATGAAAGTGAAAAGTGAAAGTGAAGTCGCTCAGTCATGTCCGACCCTCAGCGACCCCAGGGACTGCAGCCTTTCCAGGCTCCTCCGTCCATGGGATTTTCCAGGCAAGAGTACTGGAGTGGGGTGCCATTGCCTTCTCTGATTTGGGAAATAGCAATGGAAATGAAAGATAACAGACAACCTAAACAGAGGATGATTCTGAAACAAATGAAGACAAAGAAATAACTTAGTTATGTTAATATATACATAAGAAAGCATCAAAAAAGAAGAATTCTACAAGTAGCTGGAGATTAAAAGTTTTTTTTTCCCCAAAACAAAGCTAGAAATGCATATTTGGAAACCAATCACACAGATAAATGATACGATAGATGTCTTTGTCCTTGCTCAGGAGGTTGCAAAGCAGACAGAAGAACAGAGAATCAGTAACAAAATTGGGCAAAAATTCAGTTAGGGTTCTGAGTACATTATACAAACCACATGTCTCAAAGCCTTTTAGAAAATTATGTAGTGTTTTCACAATAATAATAAGAACTAAAAAAATTATAAGATATCTTTTCTAATATTTAATAACCAAGACTAATATTTGCCATTTTAGATATCGTTAAGATATTTAAGATAACTAAAACCTGAATGACTTAAATACGGCCAAACATTTTAATGATGACTAGTTAGCCAACTAATGTTAAAACACATATCTTTCTAAAAAAGAAACCAAAAGGAGGAAAGCTCTATCTTCTAAAGCACATACTGTTATCTCTACACTATAGCTGTAAAATAAACACTTCACTTGTAATAAACTCCAGGTATTATCTTACACCTGTAGCTTGACTGAAGCTGTTTCCATATGTCCTAAATAGAGAATGTAAATAGGTAAATCCCTCACTCTACTATCCCAGCATTCTCGTTCTTATTTTTTTCTTTTTTTCTCTCTCTCCTCCCTCCCTTGCTCTCAGAAAGAAGTAAATTACATGTGGAAAATTAAAAAATATATATTCCCTGGTTTATGCTACAACATCACCAGGCAACAGAACTCCTGTTACCTTTAAAGTATTCTGGAACCATGCTACAAGACGTTGTATACAAGTCTCTGTTTCACTTCTAACACTGGTGAACTCCTCTCTTTTATTACACCTCCAGTCATTAAATTTTTCCAGTATTTCTTCAGAGTTAGTTCCTTCTTTGGCCCGTCCATATACTGCTTCTAAAGAGGCTGACAAATCCTGCAGAGAGATACTTCTGTTTATTAAAGTGAATTAACTTTATATTAAGAGTAAAGCACCATATTAGAATCTGAGAAACAGTGAAGTGATATATTGAATCCCTATCTTAGAGAAGTTTATAAATAAAACTTTGAATATCTAGACATAAAAGCATAAAACTACCTAGAAGGTGATTTATTTGGATTGTAATAGTAAAAGTTCATTAAATGAATTAAGTTTATAAACAGAAGGCTTTATAGTCTTAGGCTTTTTTAAGTAGAAAGTATCCTCTTTTCTCTGACTTTACATAAGAATCTATTCTGTCCTGACATGGAAGTTTCTAAGGGCTACTGCTAAGTAAAAATAAACACATCAAATTGTACAAATAATTCCAATTAAGGAAAGACATTAAGCATATATATCTAGACAGCATATTAAAAAGCAGAGACATCACTTTGACAACAAAGGTCCATATAGTTTTGATCTTCCCAGTAGTCATGTACGGATGTGAGAGCTGGACAATAAAAAAGGCTGAGCACTGAAGAATTGATGCTTTCAAACTATAGTGTTGGAGAAGACTCTTGAGTGTCCCTTGGGGGACGCAAAGAGATCAAACCAGTCAATCCTAAAGGAAATCAATCCTGAACATTCACTGCAAAGATTGATGCTCAAGCTGAACCTCCAATACTTTGGCCACCTGACAAGAGCCAACTCACTGGAAATGACCCTGATGCTGGGGAAGACTGAAGGCAGGAGGAGAAGGGGGCCACAGAGTATGAAGTGATTGGATGGCATTATCGACTCAAAGGACATGAATTTGAGCCAACTCTGGGAAATAGTGAAGGACAAGGAAGACTGGCATGCTGCAGTCCATAGGGTCACAAAGAGTTGGACATGACTGAGCTACTGAACAAGAATATACATTTAAAAGCATTTTTAGAAAGGACTAGAAGAGACACGATAGCTTGATGGCTCCCTCCAGGACTAAGACCCAAGAAACATCACAGAGACAAGAGGAAAACTTAATAGATCCCAGAAATTTTTATCACAAAACTGAAAAACCTTGGAAAGAAAGAAGATGGCTGGTATTTAGCACTGAATGAGTACAATCACTGCAAGTAGGAGACAGCCTGTACCACAGCAGAGAATCATCTTGGGAAAAAAGATTTTCTTCATATGTTCTTCTCCCTTCCTCACACTGGGCAAGAAAGCAGCAGCTCAAGCAAGAGGCAATGGGTTTATACAAGTACAGTACAGAAAACTAGAGGAGGCAAAAACTGATAACCAGGACAGAAGACTCGGCCAAGCACTCTTCCCCTTCCCCCGAATACCCAGTAGCATTTACACCTAAGAGGAGCAGCCCCTGGAAAAGAGGAAAGGCTGAGGGAGAGGGTTTGAGAGGTCCTCTGAAGAGTAAGATTATCAACAGAAGCCAATAGGAAATAGTTGAGCCAAGACTGTGTTATGGTCTTCTTGACAGACCGGAACCTGGGACAGGAGTCGACAAAAAGAAAGCGAAGAAAAGAAGGACACGGGGGACCCAAGTCTCTAGTGGAACAAGGGTGTTTTATTCATGGCAGCGTGTGCTTATATATTGTAATACAAGGAAGCTTTAGGTAAAAAATAAGGTTAAGTAAAAAACACCAAAACCAGACGCATAACAACAGTAACTAGGGGAATAACAATCATCACAGGGCCAGAAGACAATCCATGTATTGGAAATAGGAACGTGACTAAGTAGTTTTACATAAAAGTAAAAGGTTACTAAAAGGAATCCATGTATGTGTTCTGCCTCATGACCTCAGTCCTGAGAGCTGCGTGCAGCTCTGCTCGTTCCTGTTTTCCAGGAACTGATAAGGAACAGAGGGCCCTTGAGAAACAGAAAACAACATATAGATTCCTTAAAATTAAACATTCCCTGACAAGACCGCAACCCTTTAAGTTCTGAGAAGCACACCTATCCTATTCCCTAAATCCACCTGCAGTCTCAAAAGGTATGCTCCAAGCTTTCACTCTTCCCAAGGTCCCTCTTCCACACTAACACATACACACCTAACAGCACACCAAGATAGGTGATAATTCTTCAAGAGCATATGCAGTCCTGAGGAGAAGTACAGGGGAGGATGAAACGTGGCAGTAACACAAGCACTCTGAAAGAAATATAACAAACTAAGCCACCTTATTGATATTTCTCCGGGCAATCTTGATTCCAGCTTGTGCTTCTTCCAGCCCAGCATTTCTCATGATGCACTCTGCACAGAAGTTAAATAAGCAGGGTGACAATATACAGCCTTGATGTACTCCTTTTCCTATTGGAACCAGTCTGTTGTTCCATATCCATTTCTAACTGTTGCTTCCTGACCTGTATACAGGTTTCTCAAGAGGCAGGTCAGGTGGTCTGGTATTCCCATCTCTTTCAGAATTTTCCAGTTTCTTGTGATCCACACAGTCAAAGGCTTTGGCACAGTCAATAAAGCAGAAATAGATGTTTTTCTGGAACTCTCTTGCTTTTTCCATGATCCAGCAGATGTTGGCAATTTGATCTCTGGTTCCTCTGCCTTTTCTAAAACCAGCTTGAACAACAGGAAGTTTATGGTTCACGTATTGCTGAAGCCTGGCTTGGAGAATTTTAAGCATTACTTTACTAGCGTGTGAGATGAATGCAATTGTGCAGTAGTTTGAGCATTCTTTGGTATTGCCTTTCTTTGGGATTGGAATGAAAACGGACCTTTTCCAATCCTGTGACCACTACTCAGTTTTCCAAATTTACTGGCATATTGGGTGCAGCACTTTCACAGCGTTATCTTTCAGGATTTGAAATAGCTCAAATGGAATTCTATCACCTCCACTAGCTTTGTTTGTAGTGATGCTTTCTAAGGCCCACTTGACTTCACATTCCAGGATGTCTGGCTCTAGATGAGTGATCATACCATCATGATTATCTGGGTCGTGACGCTCTTTTTTGTACAGTTCTTCTGTGTATTCTTGCCACCTCTTCTTAATATCTTCTGCTTCTGTTAGGTCCATACCATTTCTGTCCTTTATTGAGCCCATTTTTGCATGATATGTTCCCTTCGTATCTCTAATTTTTATGAAGAGATTTCTAGTCTTTCCCATTCTGTTCTTTTCCTCTATTTCTTTGCATTGATCACTGAAGAAGGCTTTCGTATCTCTCCTTGCTATTCTTTGGAACTCTGCGTTCAGATGCTTATATCTTTCCTTTTCTCCTTTGCTTTTCACCTCTATTCTTTTCACAGCTATTTGTAAGGCTCCCTAGACAGCCATTTTGCTTTTTTGCATTTCTTTTCCATGGGGATGGTCTTGATCCCTGTCTCCTGTACAATGTCACAAACCTCCGTCCATAGTTATCTTAATATCTTCTGCTTCTGTTAGGTCCATACCATTTCTGTCCTTTATTGAGCCCATTTTTGCATGATATGTTCCCTTCGTATCTCTAATTTTTATGAAGAGATTTCTAGTCTTTCCCATTCTGTTCTTTTCCTCTATTTCTTTGCATTGATCACTGAAGAAGGCTTTCGTATCTCTCCTTGCTATTCTTTGGAACTCTGCGTTCAGATGCTTATATCTTTCCTTTTCTCCTTTGCTTTTCACCTCTATTCTTTTCACAGCTATTTGTAAGGCTCCCTAGACAGCCATTTTGCTTTTTTGCATTTCTTTTCCATGGGGATGGTCTTGATCCCTGTCTCCTGTACAATGTCACAAACCTCCGTCCATAGTTCATCAGACACTCTATTAGATCTAGTCCCTTAAATCTATTTCTCACTTCCACTGTATAACCATAAGGGATTTGATTTAGGTCATATCTGAATGGTCTAGTGGTTTTCCCTACTTTCTTCAATTTAAGTCTGTATTTGTCAATAAGGACTCAGATATGCAGATGACACCACCCTTATGGCAGAAAGTGAAACGGAAATAAAAAGCTTCTTGATCAAAGTGAAAGAGGAGAGTGAAAAAGTTGGCTTAAAGTTCAACATTCAGAAAATGAAGATCATGGCATCTGGTCCCATCACTTCATGGCAAATAGATGGGTTAACAGTGGAAACAGTGTCAGACTTTATAATTTGGGGCTCCAAAATCACTGCAGATGGTGACTGCAGCCACGAAATTAAAAGATGCTTATTCCTTGGAAGGAAAGTTATGACCAACCTAGATAGCATATTAAAATGCAGAGACATTACTTTGCCAACATTAGTCTGTCTAGTTAAGACTATGGTTTCTTCCAGTGGTCATGTGTGGATGTGAGATTTGGACTATAAAGAAAGCTGAGTGCAGAAGAATTGATGCTTGTGAACTGTGGTGTTGGAGAAGACTTTTGAGAGTCCCGTGGACTGTAAGGAGATCCACCAAGCCATTCTAAAGGAGATCAGTCCTGGGTGTTCACTGCAAGGACTGATGCTAAAGCTGAAACTCCAATACTGTGGCCATCTCATGCGAAGAGTTAACTCATTGGAAAAGAAGCTGATGCTGGGAGTGATTGGGGATAGTAGAAGAAGGGGACGACAGAGGATGAGATGGTTGGATGGCATCACCAACTCAAAGGACATTAGTTTGAGTGAACTCTGGGAGTTGGTGATGGACAGGGACACGTGGCGTGCTGCGATTCATGGGATCGCGAAGAGTCAGACACAACTGAGCGACCGAACTGAACTGAAGCCACCTTATAAAAAGGAAGCAAAATCAATGGCCCAGGTAATAGGAAGAACTCAAAATAAGCATAACAAATCTTCTCAAAAATAGAAAGCATATTGGAAACATAAAGCAAAACCAAGTAATTATAAATAATAACCAACTGAAATTATTAAGCATGAAGAAATAACTTTTGAAATAAAGAACACAATGGTTTGGTTAAATGGCAGAACACAGCAAAGAATCAATTAGTGACTATTGATTAGGACAAAAATGAGACTCATCAATAACTACAGAAATAAGGAAACAATGGATTATTATTTTCAAAAGTCTTAAGAGAAAATAGCCTTTGCATCTAAGATATTCTATAGCTCATTAAATAACTGTTGAAAAGAGTTTAAATGTAATCAGCGGCTTAAATATTTGAGTTGTTTAAATATGATATCCTGAGACATTTAATACCTCACAAAGTCAACCGCTCAATCCCTGCTTGAAAGGACTCTCAGAGAAAGTACTCTAAAATACAGAGTGAACCAAAAGATATCCAACAATTTAGGAAGAATCAGAAAATAATTCTACAAAATTTCTTACTTGAGTTTTCATATACGATACCTGTAACAGTCTGTGAGTAAAATCATAAGAGAGCAATTGTGACTGTTTGGTTAGCTGGTTATTTGGGAGAGAGATACAGACAGATAAGACCCACCAGAGGCAAGTGAGAATGTTCTAAGGTATACAGGAAAAAAAAAATCATGATAACCAGAAACACAAAAGTAGTCACAGAAATAAGTTCTAATAAAATAGTAATTATATATAAATCAATTAAGTTACCCATTAAAAGGCAGATTTAAAAGTTTGATTGATTCTTTTAAAAAATGATCCACTGAAGTGTTGTCTAAGAGAGACATATAAAACAAATGGAAGAAAAAAAGAAACTATATATAAGGCAAATATTAACCAGAAAGACAGGTAGGATAAAAATTTTAAAAGGGAACAAAAATAAAATTTTATCCCAAAACACCTTAAGGGAAAACTATTATTACCTAATAGTTTAAAAATACATAGTTTAAATTAGATAACAATCATGAATTCATTAACACTTAACAATAAGCTCTGAAATATTTTGAAAACATTAACCATGCATTGTAGGCCACAATAGAAGTCTCAATAAATGCTAATGAAATAAAATATCGTGACATTTCACTTCTTTGACCTTCATTATAAAAGTATATTACTTAAACACTTGAAGAAAATAAATAAAAATCTAACTATTTTTCAGGAAAATAAAGAGAAATTTAAGAATAATCTAGTGACAAAAGGGAAGAGTAGAAAGGGAGACAAATTAGATTTGGCAAAAAGTCTTTCAAGATTAAACTTTAAAAAGAAAAGAGTTTTAAAATGATCTTGGTTGCCGATCCTTTAACTCTGTATCAGTTAATGAGAAGAAATAAACCATTACAGAGTAAAGCTGCACTGTTGCTGTCGCTTCAGTCATGTCTGACTCTGTGTGACCCCATAGAAGACAGCCCACCAGGCTCCCCCGTCCCTGGGATTCTCTAGGCAAGAACACTGGTGTGGGTTGCCATTTCCTTCTCCAATGCGTGAAAGTGAAGGCGCTCAGTCGTGTCCGACTCTTAGTGACCCCATGGACTGCAGCCCACCAGGTTCCTCCGTCCATGAGATTTTCCAGGCAAGAGTACTGGAGTGGGGTGCCATTGCCTTCTCCAGAATCATGTCTCAGTTCAGTTGAGTTCAGTCGCTCAGTCGTGTCCAACTCTTTGCGACCCCATGAATCGCAGCACGCCAGGCTTCCCTGTCCATCACCAACTCCCAGAGTTCACTCAGACTCACGTCCATCGAGTCCGTGATGCCATCCAGCCATCTCATCCTCTGTCGTCCCCTTCTCGTCCTGTCCCCAACCCCTCCCAGCATCAGAGTCTTTTCCAATGAGTCAACTCTTCGCATGAAGTGGCCAAAGTACTGGAGTTTCAGCTTTAGCATCATTCCTTCCAAAGAAATCCCAGGGCTGATCTCCTTCAGAATGGACTGGTTGGATCTCCTTGCAGTCCAAGGGACTCTCAAGAGTCTTCTCCAACACCACAGTTCAAAAGCATCAATTTTTCAGTGCTGAGCCCTCTTCACAGTCCAACTCTCACATCCATACATGATCACTGGAAAAACCATAGCCTTGACTAGACGGGCCTTTGTTGGCAAAGTGTCTCTGCTTTTCAATATGCTACCTAGGTTGGTCATAACTTTTCTTCCAAGGAGTAAGCGTCTTCTAATTTCATGGCTGCAATCACCATCTGCAGTGATTTTGGAGCCCAAAAAAATAAAGTCTGACACTGTTTCCACTGTTTCCCCATCTATTTCCCATGAAGTGATGGGACTGGATGCCATGATCTTCGTTTTCTGAATGTTGAGCTTTAAGCCAACTTTTTCACTCTCCTCTTTCACTTTCATCAAGAGGCTTTTTAGTTTCTCTTCACTTTCTGCCATAAGGGTGGTGTCATCTGCCTAAGGCCAGTCATTTTTCCTCATGCCATTTTGCTGGTAGCATCTGTTTTGTTATTCCCCTTACAGCATCTCTGGTATAGTTAACAAACCTCTGTTGGTTATAGTAAACACAGTTTATCCAATCAACATTTTTATTAATGGTGGACCACCAGAATAATACCGACTTGAACCCTGCTGCTATTTGGTTTCTAGCCTTGGATTCATTAGGAATACTTCTAGGGACCCCAATACAATAAATATATATGGATCAAAAGACCCACCCGGGGCAAGAGTGTTCCTTTTGGCTCTATGGTTAGTCTGCTTAAGAGATGGATCCGAGTGTCGAAATGCCAGGGTGAAAAGGATAGCCAATTGAACTAGGGTGCAAATTCCACTCCAATTGGCTGGTAGAGTCTAAGCAATGGTCCTCCACAACACCAGATGTCTTCCCAGGCGCAGAATGGTTGTTCATTCCCTCAAAGGACTGGCCTTCACTGCACCCGGACACATTCCCCAAGAATGCTGCTCCCCCCACCTAGCGAGGCATGAGGTATAGTTCACATTATGGAATGGGGGTTTGACAGTCCTGGGGGTTATGCCTAGGGCCCTTCACAGTCACATTAGACAGGTGAATTCTTACATCACTGTCCTTTTCTATGCAAATCTTATTTCACCATTCTGGAATAACCTATTTATTCACTTCTATTTAAGAAAATGTTTCAAATAATGGCTCCAATGGTTCCTGAAACATACACAATAACAGGAAAACTACATATTAATCAAATTGCCAACATCTGCCGGATTATATAAAAAGGTAGAGAACTCTAGAAATAAACATCTATTTCTGCTTCACTGACTAAGCTAAAGCCTTTGACTGTGCAAATCACAATAAACTGTGGAAAATTATCCTAAAGAGATGGGAATACCAGATCACCTTACCTGCCTCCTGGGAAACATGTATGCAGGTCAAGAAGCAATACAACAGGATATGGAACTGTTCCAAATTGGGAAAGGAGTACATCAAGGCTGTATATTGGCACTCTGCTTATTTAATTTATATGCAGAGTACATCATGAGAAATGCTGGGCTGGATGAAGCACAAACTGGAATCAAAATTGCCGGGAGAAATACCAGTAACCTCAGATATGCGGATGATACCATCCTCATGGCAGAAAGCAAAGAAGAATTAAAGAGCCTCTTGATGAAGGTGAAATAAAGAAGTAAAAAAGCTGGCTTAAAACTCAAAATTCAAAAAACTAAGATCATGGCATCCAGTCCCATCACTTCATGTATGGCAAACAGATGGGGATACAATGGAAACAGTGACAGACTTTATTTTCTTGGGCTCCAAAACCACTACAGATGGTGACTGTAGTCATGAAATTAAAAGATGCTTGCTCCTTAAAAGAAAAGCGACGACAGAACTGATTCAAATGTATTCTTTTCAATGGCTGAGTAATATTCCATTGTGTGTATGTACCACAGCTTTCTTATCCATTCATCTCCTGATGGACATCTAGGTTGCTTCCATGTCCTGGCTATTATAAATAGTGCTGTGATGAACACTGGGGTACATGTGTCTTTCAATTCTGGTTTCCTCGGTGTGTATGCCCAGCAGTGGGATTGCTGGGTCATAATGCAGTTCTTTTTCCAGTTTTTTAAGGAATCTCCACACTGTTCTCCACAGTGGCTGTACTAGTTAGTTTGCATTCCCACCAGCAGTGTAAGAGGGTTCCCTTTTCTCCACACCCTCTCCAGCATTTATTGCTTGCAGACTTTTGGATCACTGCCATTCTGACTGGTGTGAAATGGTACCTCACTGTGGTTTTGATTTGCATTTCTCTGATAATGAGTGATATTGAGCATCTTTTCATTTGTTTTTAGTTATCTGTATGTCTTCTTTAGAGAAATGTCTATTTAGTTCTTTGGCCCATTTTTTGATTGGGTTGTTTATTTTTCTGGAATTGAGCTGTAGGAGTTGTTTGTATATTTTTGAGATTAGTTGTTTGTCAGTTGCTTCATTTGCTATTTTCTTCTCCCATTCTGAAAGCTGTCTTTTCACCTTGCTTATCGTTTCCTTTGTTGTGCAGAAGCTTTTAAGTTTAATTAGGTCCCGTTTGTTTATTTTTGCTTTTATTTCCAATATTCTGGGAGGTGGGTCAGAGAGGATCCTGCTGTGATGTATGTCGGAGAGTGTTTTGCCTATGTTCTCCTCTAGAAGTTTCATAGTTTCTGGTCTTACATTTAGATCTTTAATCCATTTTGAGTTTATTTTTGTGTATGGAGTTAGGAAGTGTTCTAGTTTCATTCTTTTACAAGTGGTTGACCAGTTTTCCCAGCACCACTTGTTAAAGAGATTGTCTTTAATCCATTGTATATTCTTACCTCCTGTGTTGAAGCTAAGGTGTCCATAGGTGTGTGGATCTATCTCTGGGCTTTCTATTTTGTTCCATTGATCTATATTTCTGTCTTTGTGCCAGTACCATACTGTCTTGATGACTGTGGCTTTGTAGTAGAGCCTGAAGTCAGGCAGGTTGATTCCTCCAGTTCCATTCTTCTTTCTCAAGATTGCTTTGGCTATTCGAGCCTATTATAGACAGTGAAGTAAGCCAGAAAGAAAAACACCAATACAGTATACTAACGCATATATATGGAATTTAGAAAGATGGTACGATAACCCTGTATGCGAGACAGCAGAAGACACACAGATGTATAGAACAGCCTTTTGGACTCTGTGGGAGAGGGAGAGAGGGTGGGATGATTTGGGAGAATGGCATTGAAACATGTATAATATCATACATGAAACGAATCGCCAGTCCAGGTTCAATGCATGATACTGGATGCTTGGGGCTGGTCCACTGAGATGACCCAGAGGGATGGTACAGGGACGGAGGAGGGAGGGGGGTCAGGATGGGGAACACGTGTATACCTGTGGTGGATTCATGTTGATGTATGGCAAAACCAACACAATATTGTAAAGTAATTAGCCTTCAATTAAAATAAGTTTATATTTTTTTTTAAAAAAGAAAATCTACGACAAACCTAGACAGCATATTAAATAGCATAGACATTACTTTGACAACAAAGGTCAGGTCCATATAGTCAAAGCTATGGTTTTTTCAGTAGTAATGTACAGATATGAGAGCTGGGCAATAAAAAAGGCTGAGCACTGAAGAATTGATGCCTTTGAACTGTGGTGCTGGAGAAGACTCAATCTTGAAACTGAGTCTCCCTTGGACAGCAAGGAGAGCAAAGCAGTCAATCCTAAAAGAAATGGGTCCTGAATATTCATTGGAAGGACTGATGTTGAAGCTGAAGCCAAAGCCACCTGATGCAAAGAGACAATGCATTGGAAAAGACACTGAAGCTAGGAAAGACTGAAGGCAGGAGGAGAAGGGGATGACAGAGGGTAAGATGGCTGGATGGCATCACCGACCTAATGGACATGAGTTTGAGCAAACTCCAGGAGACAGTGAAGGAAAGGGAAGCCTAGCATGCTGCAGTCCATGAGGTCACAGAGTCAGACATGACTGAGTGACTGAACAACAACATCTTCAACCAGGTGGACAGAAAGACACAAGTGCTCGGATGTCCCTTAAAAACCTTTTATCCAATTTTCCAGTAAGTTTATCCCCTCCTTATAGTCCAAAACAAGATAGCTAGTATTCAGCTTGGTATTAAAGATACTGTCAAAAGCAGTAAAAATTCAAAGATACATAAAATGTAAAAGTAGAAGAGGGTTATTCTGTTCAAATGATATAATCACACAGAAAGTTCAAAGAGTATCAACTGACAAAAACTAAAAAAGAGTTCAGCAGATTTGCCAGAAAAACATCAATATATAAAAATCATTAGTATCCCTCTATACCATCAAAAGAACAAGGGAACTGAAAGTAAGATAGCATTCACAAAAGGAACCAAAAGTGTAAACATCTTGGAGTTAAATCAAGAAAATGCATGAGGACTTAGAGAAAAATTTTAAACAACATTAAAAGATATAAAAGATCCCAATAAGCAGAAAGAAATACTATGCTAATAGGTGGAATGATAACACTGTCATGCTCATTCACTCCAAATTAGTCATTTCTGAGATGGTAGGATTTGACTGAAGATAAGGTTCCACAATATCTTATGAGCTACTGTACTCTATCTACAGATCTTAGAAGCCATTATCACTCAAGGATCAAGATCCCTCTCCCTAACTCTGACATAAAGGCTTTACTAGATTTTCTGCTAGAAAAATATCTAACCTGCTTTCTACTGCTCCTGTCTCTGTGAGTTTTCCCAATGAATGCTGCTCTAACAAGCCTTATATGCCTGACTATTTTACCTTGCTTGCAGGATACATACATATATAAAAAAACATATTAAATATATCAATATAAAACTTTAACATCATTAAAAAGAAACTAGGATTCATCAAAGAAAAGAAAAAGTTCTGCAGCTATCAGTACTGTCTGAAGTCTAAAGGCAGATGCTAATTTCACCTCTCAAATGGTAAACATATTTTAATGTATATTTAATATCTTTTAAAATTCCAACCTGCAATGTTTTTAAGCGTTTATTAAGAGATAACTCATCAACTTCCAGAATAAAAACTTCTACTGCCATGTACAGCTTCTGTTGTACTTCATTTCTTTCAGCAATCAAAATATTCCCTTCATTCTGAAGGAAGGAAAAAGGGAATAACCATCATGAATATATCAGGTGTTTTTACACACTGACCTGTATGAAAAGAATTGATCTCTTAAAATTAGCAAAATGTAACATTACATTCTCCAACATAATAATATTTACGACAAACCCCTTTCTTCTTAGATCACCAAACTGAGAAAGTTTCTTTCCCTTAATTAGAAATAAGATTTAAATTCCACAATTCTGTTTTGTTAATCTTTACTTTTCCGAAACAATAAAATTTCATTTAAGAAAATTATACAAGTGTCTGTGACTAATTACATACTGCCTCCTTCCTACTCCCATCCCATGATCAATTCCTTCATCTATTTATCTTTCAAGATTTAGTTAATCTCCAACAGGATAAAACCTCCAATTCCCCCAAGAAGCTGTGCCTGGAAACAGATATGAGAGATATCTAAGAACCCTATGCATTAGCTCTATTATAGTTCTTAATAAACTATTAAAACCACCTATTTATATATTTGTCCTATACCCGAAGTAGAGAGAGGAATAGGACGTCTTAAATTTGTGTCTCTACTACTTTTAACAGAGGTACATACACTTAAAAGTCCGAATTTTAGAATATTCTTTTTTGTGTAAGCTCAACCAGACCATTATATAACTAATTATGAAGACAAAAGAAAAGACTCTCTTTCATCAAAAGAACACATGGCGGGCTTTTCTGGTGGTTCAGTGGTAAACAATCAGTCTGTCAATGCAGGAGACACAGATTCAATCTGGGAAGCATGCCACGGAGCAGCTAAGCCCATGTGCCACAACTACTGACCCTGTGCTCTACAGCCCAGGAGGCACAACTACTAAAGCCCTGACGCTCTATATCGCCTGTGCTCCCCAACAAGAGAAGCCACGCAAGAAGAAGCCCACGCATCGCAACTAGAGAGGAGCCCCTGTGTGCCAGAACTGGAGAAAAGTTTGTGGCAATGAAGACCCAGCACAGCCAAAAATAGATACACAAATAAAAAATGTTTTAAGAAGCACACATGGCAACCAAAGAACTGTGCAAAATATATCAATGAAAATAACAATCTTAAGATGCAAATTACATACAACAAGGTAAATAAAAAGACAACTTTATCTGAGGGACAATTATGCCTCTGTCCTTAATAATCTACAGTAATCTACTCTTCAATCTGTCAAATGAACTTTAGGGCAATAAAGCCCAAAAGTAAATCCTGAAGTGTCAGCAGTAGAGGAGACAAATTGTTTTAAAAAATCACATTTGTCCTACTACAATACCAAATCTGACAGACATTATAAGACCTTTGTTCCTCCGTGTCCTGAATCACTTTACTATTTTCAAATGACAAAACAAAAGTTAAAAAGCAGTTCTTTTTCAAGTTTCATCTTACTACATGAAAATAATTGTGAAATATTTTAATGATGGCAGTATGGTTTAAATGGAAATAGAATATACTTTGCAATCAAGACATCTGGTTTCAAATTCCAGATTAACATTTAGAAGTATGTAATCTTGAGCAATTTCCTTAAACCTTGTGGGCCTCATTTTAACAATGCCCATGTTTATAAAGTACCTATACATACGTGTTTCTAAAAGATTCAAAAATTATTACTTCTGTCACCTTTTTTTGTCTATCATCAGAAGCGACCAGAAAAGGTCTAATGTGTAAAGTAACCCAAATCTAATCCCTTAACCAAATTAAATATTCCTGGCATTTCCAAAGGCTTAGTTATCTTATTTACTTTTCTCATTCAGAGCCAGTTAGGCTGCCAACTGGCCAAACTAGGTATGACTAGGGAATAAGACCTTTAGGGTACAATCTTCAGAGGCAGAAACCACCAATACTTAAGATAGGACAACTCCAAACTCAAGTATAAAGCTCATAGGTACTATGAAAAGCTATGATTATTGTATCAGATATCTTCTATGAAAAACATGGGAGTTCCACTCAGCTGAGTATAATAAAGAAAATTCCCACAGGAAAAAATATTTGTACCTACACTAATTAAGAATTCACATGAAATATTCCATTCTTCATATCCCTTCCCTACCCACATATAAAGGAAAGGAAAGGAAAGTGAAGTCACTCAGTTGTGTCTGACTCTTCGTGACCCCATGGACTGTAGCCTACCAGGCTCCTCCACCCATGGGATTTTCCAGACAAGGGTACTAGAGTGGATTGCCATTTCCTTCTCCAGGGAATATTCCCTAACCAGGGATCAAACCCAGGTCTCCCACATTGCAGGCAGACGCTTTACCGTCTGAGCCACCAGGGAGGCACCCACATATAATCACCTTTTCAAGAAAGGATGGTTTAGAGAGCATTTAATAGTAAGGCAGAGTCCTATACTGTAGCATAAAGCATGCCCCTGTGACCAAAAGAGCCACATTAGCAGGTGTGGGAGTCATCCTGGCTTATAAGCCTCATGCCCCTCAAAAACCATTCTCTCTTATAGGTATAGCTTCCAGGGTCCCTCAAGGAGTATGCCCAGTTGTTTAGTATTTGTAGTCTGCAGTTCCTCCCAATCCAGATACTATTTACCAATCAGGGATTTTATTTACCTAAATAATGTTGCCAGTAACATGACTGAAATTTCAATTTATCAAATTACCAAGGGAACAGAGAGAGGTAAATCCTCAGGCAAAAGGGGAAAAGATTTTGTTAACCCTTTTCCATAACCACTACTCATTTACCTTACCTTTCTTCTAAGGCAACAAAAGAAATAAAATTACTAATATGAAGATATTCCAAAAGTTAAAGATTTCATATAAAGTATCATTACAATATCTACAGTCCTTCTGCTTTTTTGAAAGATATTATCTCCTTATATTCAACAGATAAAAATCATAATGGAGAAAAATTCTTGACCCACCACATTCTCACAAGTTTGAATCTTCTCCTGAGCCAGATTATATTCTGCCCAAATTAGCTCTAATTCATTCAAAGAAGCTGGGATAGTAAAGCAGTCTTCATTCAACACTTGTATAGCATCTGAAAGGTCATTTCCAAAACGAACACTGATACTGACACGTCTATTCAAAAAAAAAAAAGCAAAAGGAAAAGATCAAGAAATATTTAAGGTGGTGTGAGAAAAAAAATTACACAAATAATGATGGTCTAAAGTTACTATTTACAACACTGGCTATGAAGAGGTATTTTTTAAAACTATATAAAATCATAGATAACTTTGATACAAACCTTTAACTAAAAATACACTTCACTGGGAAAAAATTAAATATTTTCTATAAAAAGACAGCTTCAAAAGTCTGCAGAATTAAAATGATATAAAATTAGATTTGTAAATACTTCTTTTAAAATGTTATATTTAAGCCAATTTTATCAAGATGAAGGCACAGAGTACTTGTACCTTAATAAGCAGACCAGCATTTGCATAATCTTAAAAAAAAAATCCCCCCCAAAAACCCACGAGGCAATCAGAGAGGCCAATTTAGGAAAACCAACAAGGCTCACCATTTTATTTGTTTTAGCTTCCAACCAGACTTCCGCCATTCTAATAGCACACTATTTCCTCAAATACAGGTCAAAATATATTGAACTGTTTTGGTCTAAAGTCTGTCTCACAGCTTTTCCAGTGTAGTCACTTTGGCTGTGCGTTAAAAGTTGATTAACCTCTAGAGAGACCAAATTACTCAAACTATTTAAAACCTATAAACCAGATGCTGACTGACAGATTTACACTGGAAAATACAGATTCCCAATGGACAAAAAATGAACACATAGTATTAATTGAGAGCAACATCTTAGTGTTTCCAAGTACATGAAGAAATGAATTACTGGTTTAAGTTTTATGCATAGGACAAAAAGAGAACTAGATTGTTTTGAGAACCATTTTTTCCACATTCCAGAAAAGGGTGAAAAATTATCCCTAACCAACAATAAAGCAATTTTCTATAAAGTAAAATACCTACTTAATTCACATATAGAATCTGGGACATGCTGATTAAACTTCATTAAATTTCTAATTTTATACGAAATTTTATATGAAAAGTCCGAAGAAGACATAGTCGTCTTCTGACTCCATGAAGATCACTTTTCCTCTGATTTAGGAAGACTACTTTTGTCTTTCTTTAGACAGAGTATAATTAAATAATTTGGATTACTGAAATCTATAGTTTCTGTATAGGACTGAAAATAACCCCAAGCAAAACAATGGGACCTAGTAGTTTCCCATCAAACTATTACTTAGAAGTTGTGCTGACTCTTTAATTCCATTCTCATATATAACTTTAGACACTATCATCCCACACGGTGACAATAGAACACTATAAAAACAGTATAAAATTTGTCTCAGGAGTAACTATCTTTAGTTTCCCTCTTTAAAATAATGAAAATACAAAGAATAAGTTTCAAAGTAAATATGAAGTGGGAGGGGACATGGGTAAACCTATGGCTGATTCATGTTGATGTTTGGTAGAAACCAATGCAATAACTGAATAACTATATATATATATGTGTGTATATATACACACACATATATATAGAGAGAGGGAGAGAGACAGAGAAAACCAGGAATAAAACCATCAAGGGTCCCCACTAAAAAAATAAATTTTAAAAAACAAAAAGCAAAAATGAAAGGCAAAGAAATTAAAGCACAACTAATCAGCATTGTTTTAAAGCATTCTCCTCAAAAATTCGCTTTTACCTACCTAATTTCTTTCAATATTTCAACCTTAGCTGCCAGATTTTTCATTCTGGCACCTATACAAGTCTTCAGAGTGCTTTCCAAACGTTTAGTCAAATCCATGGTAGTTGCTTTCTCTTGCTGAAGCAAAGAACAAACATATCTTAGTCAGACCCACATAGGAAACTGTATTTCTACTGTTAAATAACTTTTAGGTGTAACTAAAATTTTAAAGGATTTATGAGGCAGTGTTCCCTGAAGAATGCCACATATGAATTCAAAGGTTGGAGATTGAGTTCAACTACCAATGGTCAATGACTTAACCAGGCCCAAGTAATGAAACTTTGATTTTAAAAAAACTCAGAATGATGAGGTCTGGGGGAAGCTTCCAGACTGGTGAACAAATCCATGTGCTGGGAGAGTGACAGGTCCAGAGAATCCTCCAAACAACCTCCATCTCCACTCCCATCATAACTTCCCCTTTGCATCTCTTCTTTTTATATTTGCCTGTTCCTGAATTGTAGCCTTTATAATAAAACTGTCACCATAAGTACAGCACTTTCATGAGTCCTGACAGTTGTTACTGAATTACTGAATTGAGAGCAAGGTGTGGGAGTGGGTCATAGGAAGTCTTAAATGGATAGAAAAAAGTGTGGGTAGCCTGGGACCTGATTTGTGGCTGGTGCCTGAATTGAGCTAAGTCTTGAGGGACTTAGTCCTTGTAGAGTCTGAGATAACTCTTGGCATTTAGTGTCAAAAATGAACTGTAGGCCATTCAGCTGATGTTAGAGAAATGGCAACTCATGTTGGGGTAACATATTTGGTATTAGAAAAAGTTATACATTTGAAGACCTGAGCAAACCTTGATACTTAACTATCATAAAAGGAAATACATGGAGATATGGCAGCCTGTTGGGCAACAACAGGATGCAGATGAAGCACGTTAAGAGATTTATCAAGTAAAATGGAATGTATAGGCCTAACTGGAAATCTGATTGGAAGAAACCAAACATAAAATGACATTCATGGAACAATATGGGAAATCTAACACTGGATATTAAATGATATTATGGGAGTCCCCGGTGGCTCAGCTGGCAAAGAATCCTCCTGCAATGCGAGAGACCTGGGTTCAGTTCCTGGATTGGGACAATTCCCTAGAGAAGGAAAAGGCCACCCACTCTAGTATTCTGGTTTGGAGAATTCCATGAACTGTATACTCTGTGGGGTCACAAAGAGTCTGACACAACTGAGTGACTTTCACTTAGTGTGAACATAAGTTAGTGAACTTAGTGAAAGGATTATTACTAATTTTTAAATGTAATTGTATTATGGTTATGTCTCTTTTGAATTTCTTTTCTGTTAGAGACACATAATACATTAAAGCATATACATTAAACTATTATGAATGGGATTTGTTTTGAAATTACTAGGAGGCATAGATTTTTAAAAAGACTATTTAATAATTGTAAAAGCTGGGTGATGGATACATAGTACTAATTATTCAATTCTCTTTTTAAAATGTTTGAAAATTTCCAGAGTTAAAAAAATTTAAAGAACATAAAAGGAAATATAAATGAGAAATTACTAATCTTTCAAACATCCAATGAAATTCAAAGATCATTAGTTTGTAGCTAAGAAAAAATTTCATCTATAAACAAGTGTGACGAAAGAGAGAATAAAGAGTAGGGAGAAGAAGGGAAGGTAAGAAAAGGAGACAGAAAAGTATAAAGACAAATAAGAGCAAATCAGAGCTTCCCTGGTGGTCAGGTGGTTAAGAATCCACCCGCCAGTGCAAGGCACATGGGTTGGATCCCTGGTCCATGAAGATCCCACATGCCTCAGAACAACTAAGACCATGGACCACAATTACTGAAGCCTGTGCACCTAGAGCTCATGCTCAGAAACAAGAGAAGTCACTGCAATGAGAAGCCTGCGCGTCGTCAGCTAGAGAGTAGCCCCACTCCTCCCAACTACAGAAAGCCTGTGCACAGCAGTGAAGATCCCAATGCAGTCAAAAATAAACAAATGAACAAACATTTGAAAAAAAAATAAGAATAAATGAACACAATGATTTCCCAGTTGATCATGCTTTATCTTAAGCCACTGAAACATACCATACCTGCAGCTCCTGGGCAGTCTGTTCTACTTTCAATTCTAATGCTTTGCACCTTTCAAGAAGAACCTCCTTTTCTGTTTTAAGTTTTTCATTTTCTTCAATCAGTTTCTGGTCCTGCTTAATTTTTGCCAGGCTGACATTAGACCCTAAATTAAAGTCACCAACAGCCAAATTTTCCCTATTAAAAACAAATTCACTCATTTTAAAAACCAAATTGTTTTAAGTGTGACAGAGATCAAAACTTAAAATTTGGCTTTATGTGTGTGTGTATTTATATAAAGTTAATTTTGGAAACTAATCTAATCTTTACCTAGTTTCAACATTCAGTTCAGTTCAGTCGCTCAGTCGTGTCCAACTCTTTGCGACCCCATGAATCACAGCACGCCAGGCCTCCCTGTCCATCACCATCTCCCAGAGTTCACTCAAACTTATGTCCATTAGAAAGCATTTTAATGCAAACTAGATTTTATAACTGAAGTCATACTTCAATGCCTCCTAATCTCAGATAAATCATACTCCAACTTTTTCATATCAACTCCAGCAAAGACAGTAAAAAGCATTTCTGTATCAGTTTCTCCCAGTCTCTCCTCATTACTCCCACTCCATTTGACCATTTAGTTCCTAAAGCACTGATAAGGTCCCAACAAAAAGCTTTATTACCCATGACACAGTATTGTGGGCTGGATCATGATACAGAAGTAAAAGGACAGTTTTATACTTTTAAAAATCAAATCTGGCTTTCTGCTTCAAGTTTATAACTAAAAATTATCAAAAAAGTGAACATTTTTGTTATAATCAAATTCCATCACAGTAAATTTTCACAGGAAGAAAAAAGAGCCCCTCTTTTGTTAAAGAGAAAAGGCAATTCCCTAAAACTCATTAAAATATTCTCAGAGCCATAGGAAAAACTTCAAAGTTTATCTGAAATTCTGTCTCTTGACTGAATAATTTAGATTTAGGGGTAGATTTTTATGATAAATGTATTCAAAAGACTTGGAAAGAAGAGTTGGTATGTGATCTTCAAACAATTCAGGAATGATTTTTCTTTCAGAATGACTTTTAATTAAAATACCCCTGTTAAAGAGGAATATTTTTTTTCAGTGTCTTAGAGAGGAATACCTGTTTGAGAAAAACAGAAATAATCAGCATCATCCCTCAAAATCACTGACATAGTTGAGGACTCTAAAAACATAAGCCTTGACTACTATGACAAGAGCTTCTAACATAAATCAAAAATTAGGTAAGACTAAAAATCCCACTACAATCTTACTTTGGAAATGTCACATTATTTCCTGCATCATTTTCATTCTTCAAGTCAAGAGACATTCTCCCACTCAAGCGCCCCTTTGGCCGGGTGAAGGTTGATTGGCTTGATCTATGCCCCCACAAAGGAATGGGGCTTTTGAGGTTCCTGAGGACAAGCTGACCAGGATCTGATTTTTTTTCCTCACATATATTAGTGCTGGAATTGAGTCTGCATTTTTCTGCAAATCCTTTCTTAGCCACCTCTTCCCCAATATCTACATTGCCATACTCAGCCTGAGCAATTACTGTTCCATCTTGATAGGTAGCTTTAATTCTCATTTTAATTTCCTTTTCAAAAATCAAGCTCCCCAAAAAGGTTCTGCCCTAAGAAAGATAAGAAAAAAGAAGATATTAACCAGCTATACCAACATATTTTTCTTCACTTATTTTTTCTATTAATATCTAGTTTTTCCAATGATCATTTCTTCTTCATTCTGAAATCTCTACAAACATGGTTTTACCTTGTTGGCTAAATATAAATATACTTTCTCATGTGAATACTATACTCCAATTACATACTTGATAAATCCTTTCCAGAAGAAGAGCTAAGACCTGTACAGGCATCTATATTTATACATGTTTTAAAGTGTACCAATTAAATACCCTAGAATAATCTCTTTAAATCAAGCAGATTCTGTTGACTATTTTGGTCCTAACTAAATATAAAGGTGTCCCGAGGAGTTATAGCATGTAAAAATGAAATCTGGTATCTAGGAAAAAGGGGAAAATGTATAAGCAGTGACAGATTTTCTTTTCTTGGGCTCTAAGACACTGTGGATGGTGACTGCAGCCATAAAATTAGGAGATCCTTGCTTCTTGGAAGGAAAGCTATGACAAACCTAGACGGTGTATTAAAAACCAGAGACATCACTGTGCTAACAAAGGTCAGTACAGTCAAAGCTATGGTCTTTCTAGTAGTCATGTACAGACCTGAGAGGAACCATAAAGAAGGCTGAGAGCTGAAAAATGGATGCTTTTGAGTTGTGGTGCTAGAGAAGACCCTTGGGAATCTCCTGGACTGCAAGGAGATCAAACCAGTTCTAAAGAAAATAAATCCTGAATATTTATTGGAAGGATTGACACTGAAGCTAAAGTTGCAATACTTTGGCTACCTAACGCAAACAGCCGACACACTGAAAAAAACCCTGGTGCTGGGAAAGACTGAAGGCAAAAGAAGATGGTGGCAGAGGATGAGATGATTAGACAGCATCACTTGACTCAAAACACATGAATTTGCACAAACTCTGGGAGGTAGCGAACAGGGAAGCCCATGTGGTCGCAGAGTTGGACACGACTTGGTAACTGAACAACACAGTTCTAGGTACAGAAATGTTTCTTATAAGTAACTATAGTGCAGACAAAACTACAGGCAGTGACCTAAAAGATACTAAAAAGTAAACAAAAAAGAGGCAAAGAGCAGGTTTTCAAATTTTATTGTTCCTTCTAGTACTGATTATTTTCACATAAGTCATTTGAGCTGCTGAATATAAAATACATATCTGATTACTTCACAGTGTAACATTCCTTCAATAGCAGTATCAGTTACCAAAAGAATATCATTTTTGCACAGATTTAAAAGGAGGTAGGATTCCTCTTAAGACTACCACTGAAATTATGAGGTCTTCCAGAATCAGATTGTTAACCTAAAATTTAATGGAAATGAATGCAAACTGGAATCTAGTTAACAGAAACGTCACTGCCAATTACTATGTTGAACAGTGTGAGCCTCTGCCAAGAAGATAAAACCTGATTAATTTACAACTCTGCTTACTTCAAATTTGTGATGTTTATGGCCACAGCTAAAGATCACTTTTATTTTATAAATATTTTGTCAAAAGCAAAAGATAACGATAATTATATGCATCCATCCCTTAATAATAAGAGACTGTTCTTTGAAGCTTTCTCTTCAGAAGTATTTACATTATATGTGTATACACACAAACACCAGTCTTATCTGATCTAGAATGTGTATTCTAGCAAAGATGAGTACAAATATATTATTACTAATTGCTTCTGAATTATTCCATAATTTCACATTTTTCACTAATTTATACAAGCTTTCATATTATAGAAAATTAATGGATTTTAACCAGACATTTTTTTTTTCAAGCACATAGTTTTCTTTCCATTAACAAAAATATTTTAAATCTGTGACTTGCCTGATCAAACTGGGTAACTTCTTGGCCAGAAGGAATTTGTAGTCCCCAAAGTCTATACTTTTTGGCAACACTAGAAAATTGCAGATCCAAAGGAATCTCTACTATATCCGATCGATTCAGAATTTCTGTATTTCCATAGTCAATATATCTCACCAGACACTGGAAAATAATCAGATAAATACTAATACAAAACTTAGATTAAATATCTCAAAAAAAATCACATATTTGCTGCTTTTTGTCAATTACCTGTAAATCATGATAGCATTGCACCTGAAATTGTCTAAATGCAATCAGAAACAAGAGCTCCAGCAATATCCTCAAAATACAGAAAACCCATAGTCCATGAGATCCCAAGGATTTTTCTATTTGGTACTAGTTCAACTAGTACCAAACAGTACTATTTCCAACAGTACCATTTCTCATTTTGATTTTTTTAAACAATGGTATTTAAATAAATACAAGACTATGAAACTTATGACTCTCTTCTATCTCTAATGTTAAAATCAATCAACATTCTTAAATTCAAGTTGGAAACAATAAAATCTGAAAAGGCAAAGTTTTAGGAAACTTTCTTTGATAAACTTAACTCCAGCTATTAGACCTTTGAAATGAATCAAATTCACCCTTTCCTCCAGCTCTATATCTATAAAAGGTAAAAAAGATAAATAGTTTATCACAAAGTCAAAAGCCATTTCACCCTTAATTTAAAAAGTTAAAGCCAAATCAAAAGCAAACACAAAATATCATTTCCAGTTGTCAAACTGTGGGGAACAGGTCTATTTTACTAAGATAAATCATTACCTATAACAATAATAAATCACAAGATTTTAAAAATATATTTGGAACACTACTCAAAACGTTTCATCTTTACTGCACCAAGAACAATATTTACAAAATATTACATATTATAAAATATTTTTAAGTCCAAGAAAGCAGACATTTAAAAAAAAATAGTAAAAGAAACCCTACAGAGATGCTTTTACACAGCCTGAGATGTCCAATTGCCACCAAACAACTATTTAGAATCCTATCTCCACAAATTCCCTTAAAAATATTCCAGAATTTCACAATGTAAAAAACAAAATAGCTAAATGCAAAGAAAATTCATCACATTTAACCAAGGCACAAGAAAGAGGCAAGCAAATCTTCACTATTAACAACATGCATGTCTACTAAGTAAAATATAAACATAATTTCAGAATCAAATGTTCTTTTTCTACTCAATCTTAATAGAATAAACTTACTCAGCAAGACTCAAATATAATTATTAAGAACTAAAATACAAAGAACCAACTGGTCACCAAAAATAACGCACAAATTAGGTAATCTATTCTTTGATAATCTGGATGATTATATGACAACGTAAAATCAGAAGAATATTTCTGAATCTAACTTTGACTTTTGTAAGCACTTCATTTCTTTTGTTGTTTTTTGAGCTGGGGTATGTATGTTTTAATCAATTCATATGTTATTCAGCCATATTTTAAAATTTATTTATTTTAATCGGAGGCTAATTACTTTACAATATTGTAGTGGTATTCAACCATATTTTATACTACTATGAATAAGCAATGAAAGGCTAAATAAGCACCAAAGTTTGGAATGAAAATAAATATTCCTCATAGCAAAAAAAAGTTGAACACTCATTCTTGCCTTTTCATCGTTAATGACTTTCAGTACTTGGCATCTGTACCAACATTTATCTTCAGAAAATAATCCACCATAAATCTACAGACAGAAAAAGAAAGCAAAATTATTTGACATTTTAATGAATAGTAATGCTAAGTAGATCAGCTCATTTACTAAGCACTTTATGTATAATAACTTATTTTATTCTCACAACCCTATGAGGCAGGTACTTTGTTTTCACCATTGCATGCCCAAAGTCACAAGCTAGTAAGCAGCAGAACCAGTTCAAACTCAGGCAATTGACTTTAGAGTCCATCATATTATTCCACCTCTCCAAAAAAAAAAAAAAGAGAAGACAAAAAGCATAAAAACTGAAAACTCAAAAAAAAAAAAAAAAAAGCACAAACATCAAAGACTTCAAATCATGCTGTTTTGATGTCTGAAGGTAAAGGTGAAGTCGCTCAGTCGTGTCCGACTCTTTGCGACTCCGTGGACTGTAACCTACTAGGCTTCTCTGTCCATGGGATTCTCCAGGCAAGAATACTGGAGTGGATTGCCATTTCCTTCTCCAGGGGATCTTCCCGACCCAGGGATCGAACCCAGGTCTCCCGCGTTGGAGGCAGACGCTTTAACCGCTGAGCCACCAGGGAAGCCACCAGGGAATGCTGTTTTGATGTCTGAAGACATTAATTGCTCTTAAAACACAAACATGCCAAGGTACATGCCACTTAACTATAATTCTTGACCATTATAGGATTCCTATGTTCAACCAGCCAAAAAAGATTATCATATTTTTTAATTCACATAGAAGGACCCTGGTATTATTTAAAAGTAAATAAATGATATTAGATAATATCCTTAATACTGAACCTTCATTTAAATTTATATCTTAATTATGTTTAATAAAAGAACAAAGAAAAATTTACATCTTTAAGTCAGTGTATCAATCTCAGCACTATTGACATTTGAGACAGGATAATTCTTTGGTGATGCCAGTGATACCACCAACTCAATGGACATGAGCTTGAGTAAACTCCAAGAGAGGGCGATGGATTGGGAGGCCTGGTGTGCTGCAGTCCATGGGGTCACAAAGAGTGGGACACGACTGAGTGATTGAACTGAACTCTTTGATGGGGGAGGGAGGATGTCTTCTCTCCTATACACTGTAGAATGTTTAGCATTCTACATGTTTAGCATTCCCCCCACCCTGGCCCCCTGCCTCTGCTGCTATAACATGCCAATAGCCTTCCTTCCAGCTGTAACAAACAAAAATATTCCCAAATGTTGGAAATGTCTCCTGAGGGTGGAAATGGGAGATACAAAGTCATCCCAAGTTGATAATTACTTTAAATCATACATTCTTAATGGAAGAATGGGAGAAATAATATCCCTAAGGGAGTGAATATTGGTTCCTGGAGTGTGGAGAATCTCAGATGTTACAGTGGTTTGTAGCGCTCCCAAGTTCAACCCTACCTGACAACATAAACAGACATGCAGTGTATCTGGAGTGTTAAAATGTCTTGCAGAGAGGAGACCCACTGGCAGGAAAAGTGCCTTAGAAGGGCAAAATGAAAAAAAAGGATCACTTTGTATTCTAAAATAAGGGTCTACCACAATCCATTAACTATTCCAAGATAGATAACAGTTAACAAGGTAGGCTCTGTGAGTTTAAATATTTGATCCACCATTAACTAGCTGGTGACTTTCATAAAGTTACTCTGTGTCTCAATTTCCAAAAAAAGAAAAAACAAGTATCTGCCTCACAGGGCTGCTGTGAGGATTAAATAATTTGGTACAAATGAGTAAGGATTAAATGAGTTAGTAGTGAAGTGCTTAGAACACTGTCTCTGTCTCACAGAGGGTTAAGACTCAAATGCTAGCTATCATTATCATCACTACTACTACTGTATGTATTAAATGATATTTAGCTAATCTCCATTTTTGCCTATTACAAATAATGCTATAAAGAATATCTTTGTATAGACACCTTTGTGTACTTTCTGTACTTAAATGTCCAATGGGTAAATTCTTGGCAGAGAAGTTGATGTGTCCATGGTTACAGGCATTTACTGTTTTGAAAAAGATGATTAACACTCATATATAGCCATCTGATTTAAAACAAAGATTCCAATACAACTGAAAAAAGAAAGAATCATCATTTCAATAAATGGGACTGATATAATTGAATATTCATATGGAAAAAGATTAAGTGTGATCTCTACTTGAAATCAGGGGCTTCCCTGATAGCTCAGTTGGTGAAGAATCCGCTTGCAATGCAGGAGACCCCAGTTCAATTCCTGGGTCAGGAAGATCTGCTGGAGAAGGGATAGGCTACCCATTCCAGTATTCTTGGGCTTCCCTTGTGGCTCAGCTGGTAAAGAATTCACCTGCAATGTGGGAGACCTGGGTTCAATCCCTGGGGTGGGAAGGTCTGTGGGGTGGGAAGATCCCCTAGAGAAGGGAACGACTACCCACTCCAGTATTCTGGCCTGGAGAATTCCATAGAGTGTATAGCCCACGGGGTCACAAAGAGTGGGACATGACTGAGTGACTTTCACTTTCAACTTCAAATCACAACCAAAAATTTATTGGAGGTAAATACCATAGCCCTAAATGCAAAAACTTCTAGGGGAAAGACAAAATTGGAGAATATAGTCAAGGCCTTGGGGTAAGTAAACATATCTTATGTTGGAAACAGAAAGCAGAAGCCAAAAAAGAAAAATTTAATAGATTTCAAATGTTATTAAGAAGGTGAGCAGGGAAGCCTTGGACTAAGAGAAGATGGCAATCCATGTAAAACAAAGGATTCATTTCCAGCATATATAAAGAACACAAGCAGTTGTCCCTTGGTATCTCAGGGGACTGTTTCCAGGACCCCCCTTGGATACTAAAATCCCTTATATAAAATGTCACAATATGTGCACATAACTTTCACACGTCCTCCCATACAATTTAAAACATTTCTAGATTACCTGTAACACTTAATACAAGGAAAATGCTATGCAAACAGTCGCCAGTATGTGGCAAATTCAAGTTCTGCTCATTGGAATTTCCCGAAAAATGTTTGGAATGTGTCTAACCTGCAGTTGGGTGAATTCATGAATGTGGAATACATAGATAATGGAGGCCCAACTGCATAGAACTTCCTATAAATCAATCAAGACAAATAACCTTGAAAACTGGAAAAAGATCTAAATAGGTACTTAACAAAAGATATCCAAATGGCTAATAAAACTTGAAGAGCATCGGAAGAATCAATATAGTGAAAATGAGTATACTACCCAAAGCAATCTACAGATTCAATGCAATCCCTATCAAGCTACCAGCGGTATTTTTCACAGAACTAGAACAAATAATTTCAAGATTTGTATGGAAATACAAAAAACCTCGAATAGCCAAAGCAATCTTGAGAAAGAAGAATGGAACTGGAGGAATCAACCTGCCTGACTTCAGGCTCTACTACAAAGCCACAGTCATCAAGACAGTATGGTACTGGCACAAAGACAGAAATATAGATCAATGGAACAAAATAGAAAGCCCAGAGATAAATCCACACACCTATGGACACCTTATCTTTGACAAAGGAGGCAAGAATATACAATGGAGTAAAGACAATCTCTTTAACAAGTGGTGCTGGGAAAACTGGTCAACCACTTGTAGAAGAATGAAACTAGATCACTTTCTAACACCACACACAAAAATAAACTCAAAATGGATTAAAGATCTAAACGTAAGACCAGAAACTATAAAACTCCTAGAGGAGAACATAGGCAAAACACTTTCCGACATAAATCACAGCAGGATCCTCTATGATCCACCTCCCAGAATACTGGAAATAAAAGCAAAAATAAACAAATGGGATCTAATTAAAATTAAAAGCTTCTGCACAACAAAGGAAACTATAAGCAAGGTAAAAAGACAGCCTTCTGAATGGGAGAAAACAATAGCAAATGAAGCAACTGACAAACAACTAATCTCAAAAATATACAAGCAACTTATGCAGCTCAACTCCAGAAAAATAAATGACCCAATCAAAAAATGGGCCAAAGAACTAAACAGACATTTCTCCAAAGAAGACATACGGATGGCTAACAAACACATGAAAAGATGCTCAACATCACTCATTATCAGAGAAATGCAAATCAAGACCACAATGAGGTACCATTTCACACCAGTCAGAATGGCTGCGATCCAAAAGTCTACAAGCAATAAATGCTGGAGAGGGTGTGGAGAAAAGGGAACCCTCTTACACTGTTGGTGGGAATGCAAACTAGTACAGCCACTATGGAGAACAGTGTGGAGATTCCTTAAAAAACTGCAAATAGAACTGCCTTATGACCCAGCAATCCCACTGCTGGGCATACACACCGAGGAAACCAGAATTGAAAGAGACACATGTACCCCAATGTTCATTGCAGCACTGTTTATAATAGCCAGGACATGGAAACAACCTAGATGTCCATCAGCAGATGAATGGATAAGAAAGCTGTGGTACATATACACAATGGAGTATTACTCAGCCATTAAAAAGAATTCATTTGAATCAGTTCTAATGAGATGGATGAAACTGGAACCTATTATACAGAGTGAAGTAAGCCAGAAAGAAAAACACCAATACAGTATACTGACACATATATATGGAATTTAGAAAGATGGCAATGATGACCCTGTATGCGAGACAGCAAAAGAGACACAGATGTATAGAATGGACTTTTGGACTCTGTGGGAGAGGGAGAGGGTGGGATGATTTGGGAGAATGGCATTGAAACGTGTATACTATCATGTAAGAACGAAGCACAAGCCTATGTTCGATACAGGATACAGGATGCTTGGGGCTGGTGCACGGGGATGATCCAGAGAGATGATATGGGGTGGGAGGTGGGAGGGGGATTCAGGATTGGGAGCTAATATACACCCATGGTGGATTCATGTCAATGTATGGGAAAACCAATATGGTATTGTAAAGTAAAATAAAGTAAAAATAAATTAAAAAAAAAAAAAAAAAACTTGAAGAGCATGCTTAAGCTCAGATTCCTAAGGTAAATAAAAGTAAAATCACAAAATAACATTATACAACCACCAGAAATGGCTACTGTTAAAAAGACTGACAATGTAAAGGGTTGGTGAGGACACAGAAGAACTGGAACTCTCAAACTTTGCTGGTAAAGATGCAAAGTGGTTCAATACTTTGCCAAACTGACTGGCTGGTACCTACTAAAGTGAAACACACTTACTCTATGACTTGGCAATTTCACTCTTAGGTCTATACACAAAATAAATTAGTTAAAACATCCATCAGAAGTCTTGTATAAGGATTTCACAGCAGTTTCATTCACAGTAGCCAAAAACTACAAACAATCCAAATGCCCAGCAAAGAAGAAGAGATTAATTTTGGTGTATTTATACATTTGGGCTTCCCTGGTAGCTCAGATGGTAAAGAATCTACCTGCAATACAAGAGACCCAGCTTTGATCCCTGGGTCAGGAAGATCCCCTCGAGAAGAGAATCCCAACCCACTCCAGTATTCTTTCCTGGAGAATCCCATGGACAGAGAAGCCTGGCAGACTATACAGTTCATAGGGTCGCAAAGAGTTGGACAAGACTGAGCAACTAGTATTTTCACTTTCATATATTGAAATATTGCATAGGTTGAAAAAGAACAAACATACAAGAATATGGATAAATCTCAGAAATTACAGTGAACAAAAAAAAGCCATACATACACAAAAGAGTATATATATTGTATAATTTAAGAATAGGCAAATGAACGTATGGTGACAGAAGTCAGAATAAAGGTTTCCTCTGTTAAAGGACTACTGACTAAGAACTGACTGAGCGGGGCCTGAGTGAATTTTCTAAGCTGACAGAATTGTATGTTGATCTGGGTGGTGATCACATAGATGCAAACATATGAAAAATTCATCAAGCTGTGTACTTAAAAGATATACAGTGCATTGTAAATTACGCCAATTAAAAAATACATGCACATATATACTGTCAAACTGTTCTCCATAAACATCTCTCTTACAAATTTTTGTGAATCAAGGTCAAGGACAATGATTCTATTCTGTTCACCACTGTGTTAAGTACCAGTGTTTAACAACACAGTGCCTGGTAGACAGCAGACAGTTCATAAGTATTTTTGAAAAAATAAATTTATAATGACTGCAGTCTATACAAATTCTAAAAATGTGCCTCTTTCTTCAAATATAACAAAAATTCCAAAATCTATAAAATCTAAGATCAGGAAAGCTAATAGGAAAGATGGAATAATTGTACCCAAGAATATGGCTCACCTTCTTTGGATCAAGATTCCCAAAAACTGAATTGGCAAGGGGACAGACTTCAGACAGTGAACAACCAATCTTCATAATATCCTTATTTCTATTGATACTCTAGAAGGAAGGACAGACATAAATTCAGTAAAATATTATTAATATTTGCAATGTTATGCAAACAAGGGTTCTACTATGAATGATACTTAAAAGGTTTTGGAGCATTAGAAATTAAATAAATTCTCACATCATTACTTTTCATCATTCAAATGAGTTCTTTACTAGAAATAGAACGAGGCTATAGAAAATTTTTACCTCTCAATGAGTTCAAATTACATGGAATTCAAAATTATATACTAAATACTATTAATATGAAGAGATAACTTTGTCTCTGGATTTTACTTTAAATCAAATCCTAATTGCTCAAAATAGGTACCATATTTTAGTCAAGTGACATGGGTCTTCTCATATATTTGTTGCTGTGTACAGGAAAAAGATGTAAAACTGACTTCAAAATGTATAGGTTCCTCTGTACATAAACACTGTTATCTATTTAGTAAATTTCTCACAGGGGCATGGGTTAACGATTTTGAAACTACTTTAGATGTATATGAGGATTGAACAAATAAATAAATATACTGTATATAATGAAAGCAGGCAGAAAGAAATTACAAATAAGGAAGGCAAGCTAGAATGAACCTGCAATGTTAGATTACAATCGCAACGTATCAGTATGAATTCATGTATATATACAAACATATGTACACAAGTACACGTTTATGTGTGAATATATGTATATATGAAAGAAATACAGATAAATACAGATATGCACACGTGTTAGTTATATGTATTTGTATTTTTGTATAATATTGATAAATATATTTCCTAGCTCTGTCTGCTAAGAGGAACTAGAAGCAATAATACTCAAGTAGCGATAAGCACACCTAGTACCCAGATCTTGATTTCTAAACACCATTCTCTGATAAAAGGAACAAGATTTCTCTGGAGAGTGGATCATTCCAGGGCTAGGACAGGGAAATAAATGATCATCCTGGAATATCTGGCGGTGCCAAAAAGTAAAGAAATATTCAAAAAAAGGATGGGTGTAGCTTAAATGATACAGTAGTCAATGTGAACAATCTCCTAATGGCCAAAGCTGGAACAATGCAAACAACAAAATAAATGACAGTACTAGATTATAACCCACAGGTGTATATTAATATAAATAATTGACTAACTAAACAAATAAAAGGTCATGAGGAAACAACTCTTCCTTAATGAGTAATTCCAATTAACAAATGCAGAAGGAATGAGGAAAATAGAAAATCATCATCAAAGATCATAGTCATAAATAAAATATCCATGGGTAAAAAGTTTAAGAAAAACAAGATTAGGTAGTCTCAATGTATCTTCTTCTAAAATACTCATTACTTACAAAAGGAAAAACAGTAACTTTACAATTAAGACACGTAGCAGTTATCCCCTTAACCAAGTGCATCAAGGTTAATATCACCAATAAAGAAATATCTCCATATTATAAGTCCCCAATATGACGTAATTTCAGTACGTCATACTGTAGTAGGTACTGTAGTGCTAGTCACTTCTGTAGTACTACTGCCAATCTGTTTAAGAGAAACCATAAACAAATACAAACTGAGGGATCCTCTATAAAGTAACTAACCAGTACTCATTAAAAATGTCAAAATCATGAAAGATAAAAGTATAAAAGAACTACCAAATGTTGGAAGAGCCTAAGGATACATGACAACTAAATAAAATGTGGGATCTTGAAGTAGATCCTGGAATAGAAACAAAAATAAAATAAGAAAAACACTGGTGGAATTTGAATTAGGGCTGTACTTAACAGTTACTAGTACTGTACCAGTGTCAATTTCTCGACTGTGACCACTGTACTATGGTTACGTAAAATGTTAGAAACAAGGAAAGCTAGGTGAAGGGCATAATATTGAAAATAATTTTACAACTTTCCTGTAAGTATAAAGTCATTTCAAAGTAAACCGTTAAATACGTATGTTCTTTAAAAATATATCAATAACAGTCAATAAGGCTAGAAAGAATATGATTATTTTTGATAAACAAAAACAAACTCTCAGTTTCTATGTACAGTAAAAATGTGAAGTGAATTCAAACCGACCCCAAAACACACTGGAATCAGTCTTTAATAATCCACAGGAATGAACTCTCTGAAGTTCAGAATACACTTTACATAATTTACATAATACAGAATACATTTTACATAATTAGATTTTGTAGGTATATGGACTAGCATAAATGGAAGCTCTTTATTCAAATGTCAAATACTTAAGATTCCTCCAATGGCTACTTAGCAAACTAGGCCTACCGAAATTTTCAAAGTGTTCTCATGTAAGTGGCTTAAATGGCAGAAAATCCAAAGTGGTAGAAAAACAGAGAATACATGTAAGCAGATCTTCAGCTTGACCTGCCTCCATATGTTTCTAAATCTCTGTTTACTCTTCATCTACAGCCTATCAAAACCCTAATCAAATGCTATAATTAGCTTTTTTTCTGCTATATTCTTTCTGTAGAATTACTGTTTTATCATTGCCTTTTCTGTTAAACAGTATGTACACATCAGGTGTTAAAAAGTACATCTTACAATTAAGCAGGGGAGGAAATTACACTGAAAATTAGCATCGTGCAGCATTTTTCAAAAAAAAAAAAAAAGTGCTAGGTTTTCAGGAAAAAAAAGTGACTAAAGTAGGTTTTCAGAAAAAAAAGTGATTATTAAATTACATCTATTATTTGATACTATGAGATCCAATGAAGGTGAAGTCGCTCAGTCGTGTCCGACTCTTTGTGACCCCGTGGACTGTAGCCTACCAGGCTCCTCCGTCCATGGGATTCTCCAGGCAAGAATACTGGAGTGGGTTGCCATTTCCTTCTCCAGGGGATCTTCCCAACCCAGGGCTCGAACCCAGGTCTCCCGCATTGGAGGCAGACGCTTTAACCTCTGAGCCACCAGGGAAGCCCTATGAGATCCAATACAATTATATAAAATATGTTAACATCAAATAATAAAATCAAAATTAAGATAGCAAAAAAGTCTTTTTTTACAGGAAAATACTCTTGAAGCAGGTATGTAATTGACCATTCTTTTTAAAGAAAATCCACTGCATGCAAAATGATCAGCCTCCAGAAAAATCACATATACTAAGTCTATTCTCACAAAGTATACCACATGCACACTTGGAAAACACAAAATTGAAACAACTGTAAGCAACAGAGTGAGCTTCATGTTTATAAGAATATGAGAAGTCCTTTCATGCTTAGCACTGCTATATAAAGAAATGTCTTTTGAAGTGAAATTCATGAAGTGTCCCCCTGTTGGGACCACACTTTACAAAAATACTGTGTTCTTGAAATGACCTGGGCTTCCCAGGTGGTGCTAATTGTAAGGAACCTGCCTGCCAATGCAGGAAACATAGATGTGGCTTCAATCCCTGGGTCGGGAAGATCCCTGAGAGAATGAAACGGCAACCCACTAAAGTATTCTTGCCTAGAGAATGCCATGGACAGAGGAGCCTTGTGGGTTACAGCCCACAGGGTCATAAAAGAGTAGGACAGGACCGAAGCGACTTAGCATGCATGTGTTCTTGAAATGAGATTACAGACTGAGACGGAGCATCTTAGCAATGTCACCTTGAATTTTTTAAATTTTTAGCATTTTATCAAAACATATCAAAATTTCATCAAACATCAAAAGATGTCCCCTAGATGTATAGGATTCATTTAAAAAAATTTTTTCCTAGAAACAACATACAAAGGAGAAGCACAGTTATTCCCAACCAACCTTCTGGAAGATGCTTCCCAAGGTTGAGAAGGGTCTTCTCTTCTTCTTAATGATTGTTTTTGGCCTTAGCATGTGTTAAGGTACGAGATTTCAGGTTAGTCGACCAAGGAAATCTTTTATTACAACTGTCAAAGGGGCACACATAGGGCCTGTCTCCAATACGGATTCACATGTGTGCACAAACAATTTGCTTCTTAAAAAAAAATCATCTGATTCATATGGACACTTTAGTAGTTTTAGTTCTTAATAGTTCTTAATCTTTTCATTCAAGTAAGACATGCTTTCTCTCTTTTTGAAATGTGTTTAAATTTCTACAGGGGCCTCAACTTCATGGTTGAAATCAGAGGTTCGAAAATTATGAGTTCTGCTGTTTTGGTAAATAAAATTTTATTTACAGATATGCCTATTTATTTATCTATTGTCTAGGGCTGCCTTTGTACTACAATGGCAACTTTTGTAGAGCTGAACAGTTGCAAAAGAGCCACAAGCCTTAAAATACTTACTAATATTATACAGAAAAAGTTTGCTGACATCTGGTTTAAATCATAATTTCAAATTCAGGCTACAAATTCACATAAATGTCAATAAAAATTGAAGCCTAGAGCTGCACTGACCAATACAATAGCCAATTCTTACTCGAAATGTGGCTCATCTAAGTTGTACTGTAAGTCTAACATATACACTGGTTTTTGTAAACTTACTATGAAAAAAGGAAAATAAAATACCTTGTTAACATACTTGTGTTCATTACATTTTAAAAAGATATTTAGGATGTGCTGAGTTACATAAAATGTTTTTATTAAAATTGATCTTACCTGTTCCTTTTTCATTTTGAATGTGTCTTTTAAATTTAAATTACTTATATGGCTCAAATTATATTTCTACCAGACAGTACTCGTCTAGAAAATCTTATTAAAATAGCAAATGTTGTTCCTATTTAATAAGCTTAAAAATATCATTTATCATCCAACACTGGACACTGCTGAGAGGGACACAGGTACTATTAACGCAGAGACAATGGGGAAATGGGCAAAGAACCAGAACATGTGGGCATCCTTTAGAAAATGTGTCCATAAGCCGAGATACAAATTTGTTGAACATTTTCTATGAATATCACACTTCTAAAATATGTTTTCCAAATAGATTTAAGAAGCCTGAGTTAATCTTATTTCTTCTTTAACTATACTTTTTCATAAATCCTGTTTCCCATATTGCCAATTCACTCTACCCGCACAAAGAGCTGTTCTCAGGCTGCAGAAGTACACAGAAATGTTATTCCCTTCCCCTTCATATCACACTTTCCTGTCTTCCCTGGTGGCTCATAAAATTAAAAGTTATTGAGTAACTGTACATTAGAGAGATTCACCTTCTTAAATTCTGGAACATAGCACTTTGGTGCTTCACTTTGTATTTAAAATTGAGTAAACTTATTCGCCTTGAAGACTGCCAATATAAAATTATAAATGTTCCATAAGTACTTTCAATTATATGATGAAAAAGATATTGTACCTCAAATTCAAAATTAAGCCAAGAGAAAAAAGACAGAAATTTTAAAACAATATCACTTAAGAAATTTAAAAACAGTATCGCTTGCTCCTTGAAGAAAAGCTATGACCAACCTAGACAGCATATTAAAAAGCAGAGACATTATTTTGCCAACAAAAGTTCATATAGTCAAAGCTATGGTTTTTCTAGTCGTCATGTACGGATGTGAGAGTTGGACTATAAAGAAAGCTGAGTGCGAAGAATTGATGCTTTTGAACTGTGATGTTAGAGAAGACTCTTGAGAGTCCCTCGGACTGCAAGGAGATCAAACCAGTCCATCCTAAAGGATATCAGTCCTGAATATTATTGGAAGGACTGATGCTGAAACTCTAATACTTTGGCCACCTGATACAAAGAACTGACTCATTTGAAAAGACCCTGATTCTGGGAAAGATTGAAGGCAGGAGGAGAAGGGGATGACAGAGGATGAGATGGTTGGATGGCATCACCGACTAAATGGACATGAGTCTGAGTAAGCTCCAGGAGTTGATGATGGATGGGGAAGCCTGGTGTGCTGCAGTCCATGGGGTCACATGACTGAGCCGCTGAACTGAACTGAATCACTTAAGAAACAATCACATCCAAGACCTCTAGATGGAGCTGTAACTTCACAAATACAACAGTTTCTCAGCATCTTCAGTAATTTATGCAGCCTAGATTGCTGATGCTAAAACCTCACACTCATAATTCTGATATTAAGTTCAATTTTTAGCCATTTGTCTTCTAATAATGCCCTGTGTTAAATAATGTTCAATAAAAATTTAAGCATGGAAAATAACAATGACATATATATATATCTCATATTACAGGGTTTTATTTTCATTTTTGTTGGGGAGGATCTGGGTTAGTGGAGGAAGAGGTGGGAGAGGAAATAAATCAGGCTATTTTACCTGGGCCCAAAATGTTACTGCATCTTCCACATGACTTCCAACCACATCTTCAACTAAAATCAAATTACAATGCAAAGAAAATTAGAAATTAATCAAGATCATCTAACTTTTACATACAAAAATAATTTTTAGTGTCAGTACCTTTACTGCAATGTTTATCTTCCTCCATTTGGACAATTCCTGAAAAACTAAAACAATTCAATACTTTGAATTACGTTCTATTAATCTGGCCATTAACAGTGAATTAAAGACAAAAATCATATAACATTCAATTTCCTGTGTCTGTTTTGTCCCAAATAAAGTTATCAAAATCCAAACTCTATATTAAAAACAACCTCAAATATATTTTCTGCAATAATTATTTTGTTTTGAGTATATCTTGCAATTTCATTGGATGCAATTTCTATCTTTGAAATTATCTCTTTAACCAAACTTTTAAAAATTTACACTGAATAGTATAATTGATGCACACTCCTTTCAGTTACATAAATATTTCAGTACAAAGTGTATATTCTTTAAAATAATTTATCCCTTCCCTAAACAAGAGTAGTGGCTTCCCTGACGGCTCAGCAGGTAAAGAATCCACCTGCAAGGCGGGAGACACAGGAGAGGTGGGTTCAATTCCTGAGTTGGGAAGATCCCCTGGAGGAGGAAATAGGAAACCCGCTGCAGTATTCTTGCCTGAAAAAGTCCCATGGACAGAGTCTGATAGGGCTGCAGAGTCTAACACAACTGGGCAACTAAACACGCATGCACTAAACAAGAGTAGCACTCCCACAATTTAAACAAAAAGAAACTACAAACATATATACATAACACAAATGCTTCAGACTGGTATTTAATTTTTAAACAAGAATATCCATTTTATGGTTTCTGCTTTTGAAGATACGCTGCATTTAAAAACTGCAAAATCAATCAAATCGTGGCCCTAACTTCAAAAATAATTTTCATTACATAATTTGCTTTCCCAAACGCAAGATATTTCAAGATGTCTACTAGTTCTAAGTTTGCCCTTAAAACACTAGAATATGGCACTTTATATGCATAAACATTAGGTTTTGGAATTGAAAATAGATCTTTTAAAGAATTTTAAGAGTTAATTAAGAACATCACAACACCAAATATCCCCCAACCACAGGAAAAGAAGTTAATCTTGTGTCACACTGGGGGAAAGGTCATAAAAAATTTTAAACTATTATGATTTTTGTTACAACTTTACATTTTTCACATACACTAAGTAGGATCAAACCATCTTTAAAACAAGGATTCTTGCTCATATACTACTCAAAAGGTAAATTTTAAGTTGAGCAAAAAGTTGTAAAAACAAGTTAGAATCTGTCCAAAGAAACTTATTTAGCTGGAAGACACTCGCTTAATTTAAAAGATGGGGGTTTCCCTGGTAGCTCAGCTGGTAAAGAATCCACCTGCAATGCTGGAGATCCCGGTTTGATTCCTGGGTTGGGAAGATCCCCTGGAGAAGGGACCGGCTACCCACTCCAGTATTCCTGCCTGGAGAATCACGAGAGTCAGACACGACTGAATGACTTTCATTTTGTTTTCTCTTTCTAAAATGAAAACTTTTACTTTGGAAATGGCACCACACGACGTACAAAGTTTTTAAATCTTCTTTTTAAAAGGGGTCAAAAACACTTTTTGGCAATGGTTAACACGGGAGTGGTGAAGGAAATGGCAACCCGCTCCAGTCTTCTTGCCGGGAGAATCCCATGGACGGAGGAGTCTGGAGGGGGCTACAGTCCACCGGGTCTCAGGGAGTCGGACACGGCTGAGAGCCTTTCACACACTCACAGGAAGGGAGTGGTGCTGCACCCACTATCTGCACACCGGGATTACCAAACAGCACTTCAGTTCACATCGAGAATTAGGAGTGAGTCCAGGTCGCTCCTCAACGCCTGTCTTACCAGGCATTTCGAAGTTTAAAAGGGCACAGAATCTGCCGGAAGAGAGAATTCCACCCGACAACTGGTCTGCAGGTCTCTGTCTTCACCCAGAGCAGCAGGCCCAGTTATTCGCAGGCCAGCTTCGCCTTCTGGCAGCACCCTTAGCAACTGGGGTGGCTTCACCCCCAGAAGCGAGCGGGCAGCTTGGAAACCAAGAAGGCCAGGAAACGGCCACGCCCATACTTGTGGACCTAAAAGACAACCCAGGGTGAAAATACGGTGCTACCACCACCAAACCCACCGAAAGGACTGCTACTGACCTCGCACTTCCTGCCACAGAAGTTCTAGAAGAATGCCCCGGGCCCCACATGCTGGGCCCTCAGCTCTCTGCCCGCCGCCGCAAACGTGCACACTTACCTCACGTGCTCCGGCCACTGGGTCTCCAAACGGCGCTTGCGCGCTCGTTGCCGTGCCAACATCCTGCGTTTGCTCAACTGCCTCGCTCACGTGAGCATCAGGGGCTGCGGCCTAGGGCGGGGCGTGCCGGCTGGGAGACATGCGCTCTGCGAGGAGCGCACGGAGTCTGCGCACAGGCTTTATATGACGGCATTCCCAGCACCTGTGGCCTAATGGCCGTCTGCTGTCTCGTTTAGCAAACCTCAAACGGTGACATGAGGTAGTGGTGTGGACTTTTGTGTCCTTTCTTACTTTGTACATGTTGCTTAATTTTTTAAAATACCCAAGTTGGAAGAATCCCAGCATTTTTTTTTTTTTTTAACAAGGTAGAAAGGAGAAAATGACTTTAGTACAATGAAAGCATGATGCTCAGGTTAGTAGCTTTGCAAGCATTTCTCAGTCCAGCCTAGGGTCAGCTCTCGCTGGTGTTGCTGCGTTTTTCACATTAAGGCGGGGGTGGGGGTGGGTGGGTGTAATTAATATAGCTTATCTGGTTATGAGCAGATGTTACACTCTGTGGCAAACCTTGCACAACAGTTGAAAATTATCTCCACTAATTTTTGCCAGTTTGAGGTATTATATACAATAATACAGCAGTAAAGTAGTAAAAGTACACATATTGATAACAGAGCATATGTATACGCTGTTGAAATTAACCTCACGATTAAGAGGACAGTCATTTCCCCCCACGCCCCCCACCACCCTCGGAAGTTTCTTCTTGTCCCTTTATGGCCGTTGGCCCCCGTCTACTCCAAGCAATAGATTCTGCTTTCTGTCACCAGTTTGCATTTTCTAGAATTTCATATTAACCAAATCATACAGTGTGTCCGTTCTGTTTTCTTTCATTCAGTATAATTATTTTGAGATTCATCCATTTTGTCACATGTATCAATAGTTCCTTGCTCTGTATTCACTTCAGTTCAGTCTCTCAGTCGTGTCCCACTCCTTGTGACCCCATGGACTGCAGCATGCCAGGCTTCCCTGTCCATCACCAACTCCTGGAGTTACCTCAAACTCATGTCCATTTAGTCCATAGATAGCTATCTAACTATGTGGTCCTCTGCCATCCCCTTCTCCTCCTGCCTTCAATCTTTCCCAGCATAAGGGTCTTCAAATGAGTCAGTTCTTCGTATCAGGTAGACAAAGTATTGGAGTTTCAGCTTTAACATCAGTACTTCCAATGTACACTCAGGACCGATCTCCTTTAGGATGGAGAGATTGGATCTCTTTGCAGTCCAAGGGACTCTCAAAAGTCTTCTCCAACACCACAGTTCAAAAGCATCAATTCTTTGGCACTCAGCTTTCTTTACAGTCCAACTCTCACATCCATACATGACCACTGGAAAAACCATAGCCTTGACTAGACGGACCTTTGTTGGCAAAGCAATGTCTCTACTTTTTAATGTGCTATCTAGGTTGGCCATAGCTTTCCTTCCAAGGAGTAAGCGTCTTTTAATTTCATTGCTGCAGTCACCATCTGCACTGATCTTGGAGCCCCCAAAAATAAAGTCTGACACTGTTTTCACTGTTTCCCCATCTATTTGCCATAAAGTGATGGGACCATATGCCATGACCTTTGTTTTCTGAATGTTGAGTTTTAAGCCAACTTTTTCACTCTCCGCTTTCACTTTCATCAAGAGGCTCTTTAGTTCTTCTTTACTTTCTGCCATAAGGGTGGTGTCATCTGCATATTTGAGGTTATTGATATTTCTCCTGGCAACCGTGATTCCAGCTTGTCCTTCATCCAGCCCAGCGTTTCTCATGATGCACTTTGCATATAAGTTAAATAAGCAGGGTGACAATATACAGCCTTGACGTACTCCTTTTCCTATTTGGAACCAGTCTGTTGTTCCATGTTCAGTTCTAACTGTTGCTTCCTGACCTGCATACAGATTTCTCAAGAGGCAGGTCAAGTGGTCTGGTATTCCCATCTCTTTCAGAATTTTCCATAGTTTGTTGTGATGCCCATAGTCAAAGGCTTTGGTATAGTCAATAAAGCAGAAATAGATCTTTTTCTGGAACTCTCTTGCTTTTTTGATGATCCAGAGGATGTTGGCAATTTGATCTCTGGTTCCTCTGCCTTTTCTAAAACCAGCTTGAACATCTGGAAGTTCACATTTCATGTATTGTTGAAGCCTGGCTTGGAGAATTTTGAGTATTACTTTACCAGCGTGTGAGATGAGTGCAATTGTGTGGTAGTTTGAATACTCTTTGGCACTGCCCTTCTTTCCACTGATACTGGCTGTAGAGTTTTAGTAGATAACTGTTTACCAGCTGAAGAAATTACCTTCTATTTTTAGTTTGCTGGGAGTTTTTATGCATGTATCTTCAGTTTTATCAAATACTCCTGCATCTGTGATAATGATCATGTGGTTCTTTTTTAATTTGTTAATACAGTGAGTTATTGTCACTAAGTTGTATCCTACTCTTTTGGGACCCTATGGACTGTCGCCCACCAGACTTCTGTCCATGGGATTTCCTGGGCAAGAACACTGGCGTGGGTTGACATTTCTTTGCCCAGAGCATCTTCCCCCACCCAGAGATCAAACCGTCCTCTCATGCATTGGCAGGCAGATTCTTAACCACTAAGCCACCAGGGAAGCCCAAATGAAGGACTGGGGGCAGGAGGAGAAGGGGATGACCGAGGATGAGATGGCTGGATGGCATCACTGATTCGATGGATGTGAGTCTGAGTGAACTATGAGAGATGGTAATAAACAGGGAGGCCTGGCGTGCTGCGATTCATGGGGTCTCAAAGAGTCGGACACGACTGAGCGACTGAACTGAATTTCCAAACGTTAAACCAAACTTGCAACCCTTGCATAAAACTTGGTCATGATGTATTATCTTTTTTTATATATTCTTATATTAGATTTGCTAAAATATTAAGTATTTTTGCATCTATGTTCAAGAGGGATATAGGTCTGAAATTTTCCCTTCTTGCTATGTCTTTGTCTGGTTTGGTTATCAGAGCAATACTGACCACATAGAATGAGCTATAAAAACTACTAACTTCTATTTTCTGAAAAAGTTTGCATAGAATTAGTAATCTTTGTTCCTTAAATATTTGGTAAAATTCACAGTGCAGCCATTCGAACCTGGAATTTTCTTTGTGGGTATGCCACAAACCACAAATTCAGTTTCGTTAATTGAAAAAGTCTAATCAGCATAAAATCAATCTAAGGCTAGACATCTATTAATTATTTAATTAACTTTACATTTTGTGTCTTTTAAGGAATTTAAGCTGTGAAATTCATTGGCATGAATTGTTGATAACATTCCTTTACTATCTCAGAAACTATGGTAACATCACCACTCTTGTCCCTAAAGGTGAATTGTGTGCTTTCTCCTTTGCTGATTAATCTAGCTATTAACAGAGGTCTATCAACTTTTTCTTAAAAAAAAAAAACTAAACAGCATTTGGTTTTATTCATGTTTCTATAACTTTTCTGTTTTCTATTTCTGCTCTGATCTTTATTATTTCCTTTTTCCTATTTAATTTTCATTTTCATTTTCTCTTCTTTCTCTAGTTTCTTAAGGTGAAAGCTGAGGTCACTGATTTGAAATCTTTTCTGGAATAGGCATTTGCCACTCTCAATTTCCCTCTAACTACTGCTTTAGCTGAATCACACATATTTTTATTTCCATTCTCATTCCATAAAGTGGTTTGATTCTTTTTCTGAATTCTTTTTCAACCCATGGGATATTTAGACACATGTTGTATAACTTTCAAATATTTGGCGAAGTCCCAGATATTGGGACATCTTTGTTACTGATTTCTAATTTAATGCCATTGTAGTCAGAGGACATAATTTATGATCTGAGTCTTAAAGAAGCATTGAGACTTGTTTTATGGCATAGAATATAGTCAGTCATAGTAAATGTTCCACGCGCACTAACATGTATGATGCAGAGGGGTTCCAGTGAGCATCCCAAGCTACAGTGTCAGAGGATCTTTAGATAATACAGCAAGAGAGTAATGGCATGGTCCCAAGACAGAGTGCCATCAAACAGCTTCCATGTGAAGCTGTCAGAAGTCTGCTTGGAAGTGTTTCACAGCAGTACTGTGGTTAGAGGGGGACCAAGAAAATTTGAAATGGCACATAGGAGGTGTCAATACACTTATCAATAATTCATAGTTAATGTGCATGCTTACTAAGTCGCTTTAGTCATGTCCGACTCTGCAACCCTATGAACCAGTGAAATTGCTCAGTCATGTCCGAGTCTTTGCAACCCTATGGACTGTACCCCGCCAGGCTCCTCTGTCCGTGGGATTCTCCAGGCAAGAATACTGGAGTGGGTTACCATGCCTTCCTGCATGGGATCTTTCCAACCCAGGGATCGAACCCATGTGTTCTGCATTGCAGGCATATTCTTTACCATCTGAGTCACCAGGAAAGCCCCTCATATTAACAAAACAACCTAAAAATCATTAGATACCACTATAAAGTAATTATATAAGTTTTAAAGTTTTTATTTTAAAACATAAATCAACATTACAAAGTTTAGAAAATAAAAAACTAAAGATTTAATTTAACTATTTTGAATGAAATGTTTGTTCAAACCCTCTATAACATCTTAAAATTTTTAAGTAGCCTGAAAAGGTTAAATTATTATAAATTCAAAATAGCTACTGTATTTTAAGATTTTGACTAACATGAAAATAGCCTCATTTGTTAGGAGAGAGAAAAAAGTTTATATAAAGTAATAAATCATAAATTTTGGTAAAAGTAATATAAGGTACTGTCACGTGTAAATAAGGAAACATTCAAAAGACATTTTTACATAGAAAAAATGTAAGTAATTTGAGGAAAAATAAACTATTATTATGTTTAAATAATTAACACACAAAAGACATATTTGGATGCTTGTTTTAATTTCCCCAGTAGCATTCATGAAGGTTTCACAGTTGATGGCGATGGTGCTTTTCCTTTCTGCTTAGCAGCCTTTTCCATTTTTATCTGAAAATTTAAAATATTTGTTGACATAATAATTTGTAAAACATCCTAAAAGAAAAAAAAAAAGTGGTACATACCTCATTTGGATTCATGTCTTATTTATCACAGCCATTTTACACAGTTATTTAGCAGTTCTTAAGCTGCTAAATACTAAAGCCACAACCTGATGTTGAAGGGACCCAACTGAATTTTTAAAATATGGTTTATTGGGGTATGCAAGCTCCCAATCCCTCTTGCTCCTCTTTTTCTTCTCTTTCTCTCAGAGCAAGGGCAGACTTCAGCAACACCTTAGAGACAGAGAGAGTGGGCCAGAGGGAGGTGAAGAGGCAGAGAGTCTCACTTACACAACACACATAAACACACATACACACAGAGCTCAGCACACAAGAGAGTGAAAGTGAAGTGACTTGAGGAGTCAGACTTGAGGAGTGTTGACTGAACAAAGGACTCACATAATGAGCACAAAAGCAAGAACCCTGCAGACAGGGTCCTATCAAGGGCTCTGTGTGTGGGTGAAGCATTGTCAAAGACTGACAAAATTTTCTAATTACAATCATAATCAAGTACGGTTTGATTTCAACTTTACCAAAGCATTTTAACAACATAGCATATAATGAATATTGATTTGGAGAAATGATTATTTTTAATTGCCTCTAAAATTAAAAAAGAAAAAAAAAAAGCTTGAATGCCTAACCTTAGATCCAGCCAGTGCACATTCCCTACAGCATTACAGGAGACACCTAATCCACTTGGATTACCCCTGGAACACATACTGCTTAAAGGACAGTTTCCTACAATTCTGATTTCTGCATTTCAACAGTTACCTTCCAGAAGGTTGTCTTCCTCCATTGTAACTGAAACAGAGAAGAAGCTTGCATACCCTAAGAAACAACCTTCTGATCTTTTAGAAACACACAAAGTCTTTTCTAGGGGGGGCGGGGGGAAGACTCCAAAGAACACAAAACACATCTTCTTCTCACTGCTACTCATGCTCACATACACCAGTTCCCATAGGCAGCACCAATGCCTTGGCCCTGCAGGAGAAGGAAGAGAAATTATGGGGCTGGGTCGGTGGAGGCAGGAATAATACCAAGAAAGCAGAAGAGATCTAGTAAAATCAGTCTACCCAATCTCACCAACTTACAAATAACTTCCTAATTATAAAATTACCTCAGTCTCTTTCCCATTTTTTCCCCTTTCTCTCTCTTTCAGTTGGTTGGGAACCTCATTTATACATACACTCAGGACTTCTCTGGTGGTCCAGTGGTTAAGACTCCACATTTCCACTGGAGATGACACAGGTTCAACCCCTGGTCAGAGAACTAAAATCCTGCATGTCTCATAGCACAACCAAAAATAAATATTGTACACTCATATCACACTTATACTCTGTACCAGTAGTCAACAGGCCATCTGTAGGTCCCTCAAAGAACACTCCATCCTAAGACAAAGATTATAAGCCTTAGAATCAGACAGAAGAGTACTTGAATTCTATGTGTGTGTTAGTCGCTTAGTTGTGTCCAACTCTTTGCGATCCCATGGACTATAGCCTGCCAGGCTCTTCTTTCCATGGAATATTCTAGGAAAGAATATTGGAGTGGGTTGCCATCTTCTCTAGGGGATCATCCTGATCCAGGCATTGACCCTGGGTCTTCGGCATTGCAGGCAGATTCTTTACCATTAGAGCTATAGGGAAGTCCCTTAAGTAGTGATTAACGACCTAAGGCAAGTTATTTAGCTAACAGCTTTGTAATTTCTAGAAAAGTCATAGTAATAGGTACTATGTAAGGGGTTGTTCCAAAGGTTCAAATAAGATTATATATATATAAATCTAGGTATTTAATCAGCACTCAATAAATGCTAGAATCTGTCTGTAATGCAGGAGACCCCAGTTCGATTCCTGGGTAGGGAAGATCTGCTGGAGAAGGGATAGGCTACAACCCACTCCAGTACTCTTGCCTGGGAAGTCCCGTGGAAGGAGGAGCCTGGTGGGCTGCAGTCCGTGGGGTCGCGAAGAGTCAGACACGACTGAGTGACTTCACTTTCACTTTTCAGTTTCATGCATTGGAGAAGGAAATGGCAACCCACTCCAGTGTTCTTGCCTGGAGAATCCCAGGGATGGCGGAGCCTGGTGGGCTGCTGTCTATGGAGTCGCACAGAGTCAGACACAACTGAAGCGACTTAGCAGCAGCAGCAGCAACCCACTCCAGTATTCTTGGGCTTCCCTTGTTGCTCAGCTGGTAAAGAATCTGCCTGCAATGTGGGAGACCTGGCTTCAGTCCCTGGGGTGGGAAGATCCCCAGGAGAAGGGAAAGGCTACCCACTCCAGTATTCTAGCCTGGAGAATTCCATGGACTGTGGTGTCCCTGGGGTTGCAAAGAGTCAGACAGGACTGAGCAACTTTCACTCACCCCTCTCATTTAGGGTCAAGTGTTAGATTTGTAGTAACATCAAAAAGGGCTTCCCTGTTGGCTCAAATGGTAAAGAGTCTGCCTGCAATACAGGAGACATGGGTTTGATTCCTGGGTCGGGAAGATCCCCCGGAGAATGGAATGGCTACCCACTTCAGTATTTTTGCCTGGAGAATTCCATAGTCAGAGGAGACAATCCATGAGATCACAGAGTCAGACATGACTGAGTGACTAACACTTTCACACAACATCAAAAAGATCAAAGATGCTAAACATACAAACAAAAGCCAAAGCAGTGTTTGCTCATTTCAAACAGCACTTAGCAAATGCGTGTGTGTGCTCAGTTGTGTCCAAATCTTTGTGACCTTGTAGACTGTAGCCCCCCAGGCTCCTCCGTTCATGGAAGTTTCCAGGCAAGAATACTGGAGCAGGCTGCCATCTCCTTCTCCAGGGGATCTTTTCAACCCAAGGACTGAACCCAGGTCTCCTGCGCCTTCTGCATTGTCAGGCAGATTCTTTAACAATGAGCTCCCTGGGAAGCCCACCTAGCAAATACATCCCCCTAATACAGTGTCCAAATGGCAAAACACCTCTTTTTGCTCCCTTTTAAAAAAATTTTCTGGCATTAACACAGTATCGTGCAACTAGTTGACCTTTAATAATTGTTTCCTTAATACAGTTCTCCTTCAATAGGGAAAAGAGACCAAAGGTCATCCATAATGGAAGAAAACAAGTTGACCTGATATATAAAACAAGCTAAGAAGCAACTCTTCAATAAGATGCAGACATAGTAAGCTATTTTACCACAAAAGCTTCAATTATCAAAACCAACTTTTCCCCACACCCAATGAATGATACCAATTAGCAAAAAGCAAAACCAGATTTGGATGTTACTGCTTTTACAGGCGGCCCTGCACCCATCAGATTCAGCTTCCTAATTGTCCTTTTCCCTCAATGGTGCTTGTCTTAAGTTTTTTGGAGTATAAGACAAGCACTAATAATGTGAATGGCACAGGTCAGCTGAGAGAAAGTCGTTAGGTTTCTTAGTTTTTACACCTCATCACACAGGCTAAAGAGTTATAATAAAACTACAACCAATAAACCCATAAATTCTAGGTCTGGATGGGCCAGGGATATCCCCTAAAACATTCACAGATAAGAACTCCCCCATTTACCTTGCCACAAGCAAATACTATTCACATGTTTTCAAGGCAGTCAACACTGCCCAAGTTCCTGGAGGAGGGAAAGAAGGAATTTCAAACCCTGCCCCTCATAAGCTTATGAGGAAACACTAAAGCTCAGTTGTGTCTGTGTGTTTTCCAAGAACACTGATTTGATTAAATCCTTGATGATGCTGCAATAATAATCTCTCCTTTTCTCACTCTGACCATTTCATCTTTCCCCCTGAGATTCTATCACCACTTCTTTTTCTTAGATCAGTGTTTTCCAAAAGAACTTTCTCTGCTGCCCAATAAGGTATATACTCTCTGTGACCCCATGGACTGTAGCCTGCCAGGCTCCTCCGTCCAAATGATTTCCCAGACAAGAGTACTGGAGTGGGTTGCCATTTCCTTCTCCAGGGGATCTTCCCAACCCAGGGATGGAACCTGTGTCTCCCGCATTGGCAGGTGGATTCTTTACTGCTGAGCCACCAGAGATGCCCATATATATAGTATATATATATATAATACTATATTTTATATTATATCTTAATAATATATAATATACGTTATATATATATGGGCATCCCTGGTGGCTCAGATGGTAAAGCATCCTCCTGTAATGCGGGAGACACAGGTTCCATCCCTGGGTTGGGAAGATTCCCCTGGAGAAGGAAATGGCAACCCACTCCAATACTCTTGCCTGGAAAATTCCATGGACAGAGGAGCCTGGTAGGCTACAGTCCATGGGGGTCGCAAAGAGTCAGACACAACTGAGCAACTTCACTAGTTCACTGGATATCTCATTTCAGTTCAGTTCAGTTCAGTCACTCAGTCGTCTGAGTCATTGCCAACGCCATGGACTGCAGCGTGCCAGGCTTCCCTGTCCATCACCAACTCCCGGAGTTTACTCAAACTCAAGTCCACCAAGTCAGTGATGCCATCCAGTGATCTCATCATCTGTCGTCCCCTTCTCCTCCCACCTTCAATCCCTCCCAGCATCGGGGTCTTTTCCAATGAGTCAATTTTTCACATCAGGTGGCCAAAGTACTGGAGTTTCAGCTTTAGCATCAGTCTTTCCAATGAATATTCAGGACTGATTTCCTTTAGGATTGACTGGTTTAATCTCCTTTCAGTCCAAGGGACTCCACAGTTCAATGCATCAATTCTTCAGTGCTCAGCCTTCTTTATGGTCCAACTCTCACATCCATACATGACTACTGGAAAAACCATAGCTTTGACTAAAGACTATCCTTTGTTGGCAAAGTGATGTTTCTGCTTTTTAATATGCTGTCTAGATATATATGCTTAATGTCTTTCCATAATTGGAATTATTTGTACATTTTGGTGTATTCCATTTTACTTAGAAGTAGCCCTTAGAAACTTCCATGTCAGGACAAAATCGATATTGATGTAAAGTCAGATAAAAAAGAATACTTGCTACTTAATTAAAAACTTGTTTTTTAAATGTTGAGGTTTAAGCCAGCTTTTTTACTCTCCTCTTTCACTTTCATCAAGAGGCTCTTTAGTTCCCCTTTGCTTTCTGCCATAAGGGTGGTGTCATCTGCATATCTGAGGTTATTGATATTTCTCCTGGCAATCTTGATTCCAGCTTATGCTTCATCCAGTCCGGCATTTCACATGATGTACTCTGCATATAAGTTAAATAAGCAAGATGACAAAATACAGCCTTAACATACTCCTTTCCCAGTTTGGAATCAGTCTGTTGTTCCATGTCTGGTTCTTAATGTTGCTTCTTGACCTGCATACAGATTTCTCAGCAGGCAAGTAAGATGGTCTGGTATTCTCTTTAAGGATTTTCCACAGTTTGTTGTGATTCACACAATCAAAGGCTTTAGTGTCGTCAATGAAGCAGAAATAGATGTTTTTCTGGAATTCTCTTGCTTTTTCTATGATCCAACAGATGTTGGCAATTTGATCTCTGGTTCCTGTCTTTTCTAAATCTAGTTTAAACATCTGGAAATTAGTTCAAGTACTGTTGAAGCCTAGCTTGGAAAATTTTGAACATTACTTTGCTAGCCTGTGAGATGAGTGCAACTGTGTGGTAGTTTAAACATTCTTTGGCATTGCCCTTCTTTGGGATTGGAATGAAAACTGACCTTTTCCAGTCCTGTGGCCACTGCTGAGTTTTCAAAATTTGCTGGCATACTGAGTGCAGCACTTTCACAGCATCATCTTTTAGTATCTGAAATAGCTCAGCTGCAGTTCCATCACTGCCACTAGCTTTGTTCATAGTGATGCTTCCTAAGACCCACTTGATTTCACATTCCAGGATGTCTGGCTCTAGGTGACTGATCACACCATCTTGGTTATGTGGCCATTAATATCATTTTTAGCAGACCTGTTTCTCTCTGAATTATTCTAAATAAGCCTCAAGACCTAACACCAGCTATAAGTAAAGATTTTAATGATGATCCACAATCAATATATAATTGCCCTACAGTGTCTCTGTTACAAGTAAATGCTTAATGTAAGCAGATTTTCCAACAGACTTACCCTCTCCTGGTATTGTCTTTCAAAGAAAGCCATATCATCCTCTTCCAGTTTCCTTAAGGAAGAAACTTGACTACTTGTACCTATTAACAAAGAAAATCAAATTCAGTACAAACCCTTGAACAATATGGGTTTGAACTGTGTGGATCCACTTGGGTTATTTTCAATAAATACCTACTACATTATTATATGATACTAGGTTGGTTGTATGCCCAGATGTGGAGGAATTGCAGATATAGAAGGCCAACTGTACACTTTCACGAGCACTTTCAGCTGCACAGGGGTTGGGGCCCCTAATTCTGTTGTGTTGTTCAAGGGCCAACTGTAATACGTAACATTTGATATAATTATAAATTCTTCTTTAATAAAAAACAGAAAAAAAAACAACTTTCCTCCTACCAAGTGATTTTACTTTTCAAACTAGAAATTATCTAAATGAATCACTGATCCTATTTGCTCTTTTTCAGAAAGAATCATAAAACAAAAGTAATGTTAGGGGGGTAGGGGGGAGGGACAGGATTGACTGGGAGTTTGGGGTTGTTAGACACAAATTTATTACATTCAGATGAAAAAACAACAAGGTCCTACTGTATAGCACAGGGAACTATTTCAATATCCTGTGAGAAACTATAATGGAAAAAAAATATTAAAAAGAATATATATATGCGTTTTAAAAAAAGTAATGTTCATTGGTAAACATTCTCCAAATATTCAAGTGGACTGTAGCCTAGTTAGGCTTCTCTGTCTATGGAATTCTCCAGGCAAGAATACAGGAGTGGGTAGCCATTCAGCTCTCCAGGGGATCTTCTCAACCCAAGGACTGAACCTGGGTCTCTTGCATGGCTGGCAAATTCGTTACCATCTGAGCCACCAGGGAAGCCACTATTAAATAACCCCATATAGCTATTTCACATCAGTGCTCAATTTTGTTCAACTACATTTTACATTTTGTAACTAAAAATTGATGTAACCCTGCAACAGATAATGCACAGAAGTAACTGCTGAAGGCTTGTGATACGGTCTGAATATGTGTGCCCCCCACTACCAAAATGCATATGTTGAAATCCTAATGCCCAGTGTGATGATCTTAGGAAGTGGACCCTTTGGGAGGTTCTTAGGTTATGAAGGTGGAGCCCTCATGAATGGGATTAGTGTTTTCATAAAAGAGACTCCAAAGAGACTTCCCAACCCTTCTACCACGTGAGGACACAAGAAGGCAGTGCATGTGGACCAGGAAGAGGCCCTTCCCCAGAACACAGCCATGCTGGCACCCTTACCTGGACTTCCCCACCTCCAGAACTGAGAAGTAACTTTTTGTTGTTTATAAGCCACCCATATCTATGGCATTTTGTTACAGCCACCTGAATGGACTACGACAGTTTGTATAGGCAACCATAAGTGATGCCAGTATCTTCTTTCAAATTTTTCAAAACTGAAATAATTTTTTAACTGTCTCCAACTAACTATACCTTAACTAAAAACAAAACAAAACGACACAATTATGTCCTTTTGGTTTGGTTTTAATTTCTTACTTCTGTGTACATTTTATAATTTCATCATTGTGTGTTGTTTTGTAAGCAGCCTTAAAATTCTTTGTGGAAAAGGTCAGGGTACCTGGAAAGGCTGTATGAAAATAAAAGGAAAATTCTCATTTAAAAATATTTTTAAATAGTAAGTACCTCATAAATCATATAGTCTTTTATTGTTTTTATTCTTATTTACAATAAGGAAAATGCAATAAAGTGCTTAAAAATAATTCCATTCATTTTTATGTGTAACTTATGAATGATAAAACTTTGCTAACCTATAATTATCACTGGATTACATCTTACTTGGGAGAACCTAAAGTTTCAAGGATCAGGGCAATTAGACCACTAGAGGGTGTTCTTATTCAGACATCAAAGCAATTACATGAACCAGAGTAAGGTTTTAAAGCTCCAAACTATAGTATTATCAGAATCTTCTTCCTGGGTGGCTCAGAGGGTAAAGCGTCTGCCTACAATGCAAGAGACGTGGGTTCAATCCCTGGGTCGAGAAGATCCCCTGGAGAAGGGAATGGCAACCCACTCCAGTACTCTTGCCTGGAAAATCCCATGGACTGAGAAGTCTGGTAGGCTACAGTCCATGGGGTCGCAAAGAGTCGGACACGACTGAGCAACTTCACTTCACTTCATAATTTAGCAGTTTTTCCCAGTTAAAATGAAGTTCATTGTTTTTTCTTAGTGCCTGGGTAATATGAAAGAAAAATTATAATCAAATTATGGTCATATTGGGGGGAAAACAGTAATCTGGACAATATCTCAATTTACATTCTTTTTTACTAAAACCAAAAATATTTCTCAGTTTAATTTCATTACCACCTGTTAGCGTTTCTGGAGAAGAGCTAGATGATGCTTGAAATGCCTTTAAAAATGGGTGGTCCATGGCCGTAACTGGAGAGTCTAAAAATTCAGCTGATGGTGCACCTGAGGACAAAAATGTGAAAAATGAAAATTAAATCTCTGTTTGGATACAAAGAAGTTATTTCAAAAGTGAAATAAATTAGAACCCCAGTAGAATCATTAGAAAAATCCTTTCTGTAAAAGGAATTTTTTTTTAGATTTTTATCTGCCATATAAAGTAGAGTCAAATGGGTAAAAGCATTTCTGCATTTCTGAGAGATCTTTTTCACAGGAAAAAATTTACACAAAAACACAGCTATACATCAGCAAAGAAGTATAAAACCTTAACACAGTCAAAAAACATAATAAAAAGTGAGACATTCAGAGGGAAAAAAAGCCTCTGGTTGAAGAGGGCTGAATAAACGTATTTTCCTCCATTCCTCACTGGGACACCATCTAAAGACAAGGAATGCAAAAATAAAGAAAGCTATTCAATAAAACGAGGAAACGTCCACAACCCTAAACCACAACCTACAAAGACCAACTGCTGAATACATTGACTTCTGGACCAAAAGGAAGGAAACTGCAGAGAGAACTGGTAAGTGCTCTACTTCTTCATAAACGTCACCCTTCCCCCACATGCCTGTCCCCTTCCACGGGTAGAAGGGAGGAAATAAACTTTTAGTCCCATTTGATTTTTAAACTGAATCCTTTCCTATAAAGTGAACAGTGTGCTGTTCAGGACACCTGCTCAGGCCTTCAGATTCCTGCTCCCTTCTTTTCCAGCTCCTCCCTCTTGTGACCTGTGGGAATGTCAGACAAGGGGGCTCAGGTCCAGCCAGGTCCCTGTGTGTCCTCTGGTTGCTACGTGCACTACTGATCTCAGGTGCTAAAGGCTGCCTTAAGTTGGAATTTAATCTCTCAGCTTCTCAGGGCCTGGTAGCCTCACACTCTTGCACAGGAAGCCTCACAGGCCTCTCGGATGCCTGCCTCTTTTTCTACTGAATTCCCCAGAGCTCAGGAGACCCACATGGAGCTCTGCTCTGCTGTCACCTTTGCCCTTGCTACGACAGATGTCATGGCAGGCCTGCTGCCTCACAGCTCTGCTGCCTCCAAGCACCCCCTGTGAACTGGGAGTCACAGCCTCCTTCAGCCTCACAAAGGAACCAAATTCCAGCAGGATGTTCTCTCTACCCAGGACTGTCCGTGGCTAATAGGGCAGACTTCTCTCTGCTCCAGGCTCCTCTACATATAAAATCAAGACAAAAACATCTTATGTTTCCTCTTCTCACTCTCACCTCTCTTTACACCCACCATCCCTCAGGAGTCAAAAGGGGGAGGTTTCCTTTCTTTTCATTATAAAGATGCTTAAGTGATAAAAGACCAATAGTCACAAAAAGGCAAAGATGTTGGCTACTACCACTATTACTTAGCAGCGTTCTTAAAGTACCAGCCATTTTGTTTAATCAAAAATAAGAGTCATAAATATGAAAGGAAGAGGCAAAAATATCATTACAGTTGACCTTTGAACTATGCAAGGGTTAAGGGTATTAACCCTTTACATGCAGTCAAAATCTGCATATAACTTCATAGGCAGTCTTCTGATCTCCAGTTCCACATTCACAGATTCAACCAACTGCAGATCATGCAGTACTGTGGTGTTTACTATTGAAAACAATCCACATATAAGTGGACCCTCATAGTTCAAACCCCTGTTGTTCAAGGGTCAATAATATTTGCAAAATCAACTAAAGATTTACATTTAAAATTCTAAGATTAAGTAATAATGACTGGTCACAAAAGCTGCATAAAATATTTCCTTTTTTTTTTAATAAACAATCAGCTATGGGGTCACACAGAGTCGGACACAACTGAAGCGAATTAGCAGCAGCAGCAGCAGTAGCTAAAAAATAACAAAGGAAGGGAAAAATGTATCATAGCTATAAAAAATGAAATACCTAGAAATAAAATTAAGAATTGTGTAGGACTTTTATGAAGATAACTTGAGAATTCCACGTAATTATACCTAAGACCACAAAGAAATGAAGACTGTTTTAAAACAGTATTTCTTTCCTATATTAATCTATACATTCAANTAGCTAAAAAATAACAAAGGAAGGGAAAAATGTATCATAGCTATAAAAAATGAAATACCTAGAAATAAAATTAAGAATTGTGTAGGACTTTTATGAAGATAACTTGAGAATTCCACGTAATTATACAGAAGACCACAAAGAAATGAAGACTGTTTTAAAACAGTATTTCTTTCCTATATTAATCTATACATTCAACTAAAATAATAGAATGTTTTCAAAAAATAATATCAAAGTTCTGAAAAAAAGGAAAGAATAGGTCAGGAAAATTCTAAAATAATAAAATGAAGTCATACATAATAATTTATTATAAAGCTGTAGTTATGGAAACAACAGAGTAGTTGCACAGAAATAGACAACAATGAGGCAGACTAATGAGACCAGAACAATTTCTGGGTTGAGCTCAATCCTACCACTTACTTGTTGAATAACACAGAATAAGATGTTTTACTATTCTGCACTGATTTTCCTTGTCTGTAAAAAGGATTAATAATAGCACCTCACTCAGAATAGTTATGAGGATTAAATGAGGTAATAGACATAAAGAGGCTGGACCAAACCCTGGCAATACAAAGCCATAATTATCAGTAACATCACTACCATCATTTTTTGTTTGCCACTGATAATTGGGTTTCCTGTAACAGACGCATGAGCCTAATACAATCATGTATCCATAAAAACTGAAAAGAATTTATTTATGGAATTTAACAAGCTAGTTGTAAAATAACCAAGAGAAGAAAATACATAAATATGTCAAGGCAATCTTGGAAAACGAACATAAATGGAAAGAATTTAATGAAATATCAAAACACACTATGAAGAATAATTAAAAATATGAAATATTTGCACAAAATAGATAAGCCAATGCCATAAAATAAGTATGATAGAACATAGTAAAGATAGTTTCAAATTATTTGGGAAAAAATGTTTTTGGATAACTTGTCATCAAT